>LR549006.1:0-30074 GCA_900536415.3 Caenorhabditis sp. 38 MB-2015 | reverse complement strand
AAAAAAAAAAAAAAAAAGTTTCGCCTGCGGCAGAGATCGAACACACAACCATCCACTCCACGCAACCTCCTCCTCCCGGCTGCGCCACCTCAACACATTTTGCCCCGTTCTTAATTGTTTACACTATTTCGATGTTTTATTTTTTATGCAATGATGAAAAAATCGTGAAACTTTGGAGCATGTTTTTTGGAGCTCAGCTGACCGAAACGCAGCTAATTTTCACAGGATCGTTTCTAGCGCATCGAAAACTACCAGACTATATATGTTTCATTTGAAAGTCCCACTTCCAAATGTGAAGGTTCCCTTGTCAGGTCCAGCTCTTTTTTGGTGAAAAATGAATATCACCACTATGTTCACCATACACGAAAACCTTTGGTAACAAATTTTCAACAATTTTTTTTTGAGTTTATCCGGTTTCGAAACGTCCCGGAGCCGAATTTATCCGTTCTTCCAGATCCGCCAACTCTCCACCATTCCTCAGCCCACCTTCTACCACCCTCACCAATCCCTCCTTCGACCCCGCCTCGAATTGCTCAAACCCCCTACTCAACCAAATTTCGAACTCTGCGCCTATCGTGGGTTTCTCTCCGCGATCGCCGCGCAACTTCGCGGCTTCAATGAACGTGTGCTCAAAAATCCGCAAAGAGAATACGCCGAAGTGTTCAGCGCCATGTGTCGTGCTTGCGACGTACCCCTTCAGACGCGGATCATGGTAAGAACAACGACACTCCGCAATTCCGCATGTTATATTTCAGGAAATCGAGAAGCACATCGAGATTGTGCTCATTGACTCGGATTTCGAGGAGAACGACGAGCTGCTCGCCAAGCTCAATAGTTTTATTCGGGAAAGTCGTCGTGAGAAGATTCTGGAGCTTACGCAGGAGCTCGAAATCATTCTGCCAGTCATCAGAGATGCGGCATCGAATGCGCGCGAAAATGCCAAAGTGTGCGCGGTTTTTACGCAATGGAGCAGGCAGTTTGGCGATGTTATTCGGACGGCGCCTTGTTTGACGTCAGAGATCTTATTGAAGGCGATTGAGGATTTGAAGAAACAGTTTGCAGAGGCTCATGTGAGTTGAAAGAAAAAAAAAATTCACCTCGGCGCGATGAGGAACCGAACTTGACCCCGTCGCTAGATCAAAAGACGCTCGCGCTAACCATTCGGCCACGCAGACACATAATCGTTGTAGACCTATCTCTCATGATATCCTCGCTGATTTTTGATTGCAGATGAGTCGCCATTGGTTGCCACCAAGTATCACACCAATTTTCCGCCTAGCCGCCTTAGAACTCGAAAAATCTACATCAACCTGTCATGTAAGATTTTTGAACCCAAACAACTTTCTGACAAAAATTTGGTTACTTGCAGAACTCAAACGAGATTTCAAATATTGGCCACGTGGAATGTCTCCAACACGAAATGTCGTATCAAATAAAAAATTTGGAGACGAATTTTCAGGAAAATGTCAAGGATGAGGTGACAGCGCGAAAATTGTCGAAATTGGTGGAGAATTTAGGAAATGATTATAGAAAGTTGATGGAGTTGACAGGGGTGTCAGGTATGTATGGGGGTACTGTAGGTGGTTTTCAGAATCTACAGTCTGGATTACTGTACTCAGACTTGTGTTGAAAGTTTGCAGTTCTTGTTACTCTAAGTTTGCAGTCTGGATTACTGTACTCAGACTTGTGTTGAAAGTTTGCAGTTCTTGTTACTCTAAGTTTGCAGTCCGGGTTACTGTACTCAATTTTTTTTTCTCTTCTGAACTTGCAGTCCGGGTTACTGTAGGCTAATTTTAATTTTGCAGTCCGGAATACTCTAGATTTGGAGTCCGGGTTACTGTACTCAGTTTAATGTTCAGAATTTGCAGTCCGGGTTACTGTAGTTCCCCAATTTACAGTTCGGGTTACTAAATTTAATGTTCAGCAGTCCGGACCTGGGATACTGTACCTTACTGTGGTTGAAAACGGGTTCCTAGACCTACAGTAATTCTTTACCCTCAAAAACATCAGTACAGTACCCTTTGCAGTTCGCCTACTGTAGATCCCATGATTTTTCTTCCAGAATCGCGCAAAAACTCGGTGCTCGTCTTCGAAATCACACCCGAAGACATCACCAACGGTCGGAACAGTCAGCCAGATCAGCGAGTTTCTCCACCCCTCAACGACTACACCCAACAAATCGAGATTCTCAATGAGAAGTGTGCTCAGGTGCTCGGAGCGATGGCTCCAGAAGTTGGTGCATCGACGCGAAAAGTTCAGATCAGTGAGAAATTGTTGAAGGAGTTGCTCGCCAACTCGATGAGACTTCTCGATGAGAGGGGTTCGTATAGGAGGAAGAGGTCGTTGGGTGGTCCGATGATTTTGGTGAATGAGGTGGATGATTCGAAGAATCTGGAGGATGGTGTGGATCTGGAGGAGAGATTGGATGAGGTGGCGAGTTTGGAGAAGGCGAAGAAGTTTAGGAAGTTCAAGGTTAAGTTGGGGCAATCCCCGGAGCCTGAGCATGAGGAGAAGAAATCAGAAGATGCTCCGAGAGCTTTAGAATCATTAGAAGATGCTTCAGAAGTTGCACCGACTTCAGAGAGTGCGTCAGGTGCTTCTAAACCAATGGATAATGCTCCAGAAGCCTCACAGACTTCAGAAAACATCTCCACTGCTCCAGAATGCTTTGAACATACTCCAGAATCTCATGAAAATGCTCCAGAAGTAGTTGTCAATTCAGAATCGCTAAACAATGCTCCAGAAACTCATGAAAGTGCTCCAGAAGCTTCAAAATCATTGAAAGATGCTCCAGATGGAACATTGGATATCAGAAGAACGCAAAATGCTCCAGAAGACACTGTCATTTCTGAATCGCTGAATGGTACTTCAGAATTTTATCGAAATGCTCCAGAAGTCTCACAGACTTCAGAAAACGTCTCCACCGCTCCAGAATACTTAGGGAATACTCCAGATGTCGATCCAAAACCTTCAGAATCCATTGAACATGCTCCAGAAGTCACTGTCAATCCAGAATCGCTAAACAGTGCTCCAGAATCTCATGGACATGCTCCAGAAGCCTCACAGACTTCAGAAAATGTCTCCACTGCTCCAGAATCTTTTGAACATGCTACAGAAGCCTTGCAACGTCTCCGAAATTCTGATGATGCTTCAGAAAAAGTCACAAAGTCTCCAGAAGTCCTAATCAAGTCTAAATCTCTGAAAAGTGCTCCAGAATCTTTTGAAAATGCTCCAGAAGTTCTAGTCACTGCAAAACCTCTTCACCCTGCTCCAGACTATTCTCCAGAAGTCCTAGTTAGCTCCCAACTCCCTAACGGTGCTCCAGAAGATTCACACGATGCTCCAGAATCCTTCTCCTCCGCCTCCGCCTCCTCCTTCTCGCGAACCCCTCCAGAATCGCCCGAAATCCATCTGGACCTCACTGACGTCCCTGAGAACTCGATCGACTCCCCAGAAACCAGGCCCGAATCGCCGGCGCCGCCAACATCTCAAGTTCCACCGAGTCTCTCGTCCGAAGACCTGCCGCCAAATTTGCGATCACCGGAGCCGGCGAATTTCTATTCGCCGCCGCCGCGACCCGGATTCGAATCGCACTGGAAATCGCATCAGAATACGGCCACCGGCAAGCCCAATATTGTCTATCAGGTGAGTGTACGTCTGCTTATCAAAAAAAAAAAAAAAGAAAAAAAGTTTTGATCTAGCTGGGGTTTGAACCCCCGACCTTCATCACGATAGTCAAACGCGTTCACCACTGAGCTTTTGAGTAGATGTCTACGCCTCTTTGTATTTCTATAGAGGTTCTCACTGTTTTTCAAATAATTTAGCTCTATACAGTACACCTTGAGGTACTGTATCTCCCTACACAAAAACAAGGTTCTCATTACAGTACCCTCACCATTTTCCACGTCATCACACATCACCACTCACCCATCATCGTCAAATCCGCTCGAAAAGCGAAGATCAACAACGCAAAAACAAGACGAGTCGTCTCGCCAATCGCCCACCTTTTGTATTGTATTGATTGGGCGAGTACCCGCGGGCACCCGCACATCCCCGAACCAAATAAAGGATTTATTTTTTTGCTGCCCGCGTTCGATGAAGAAATATGTGTTCGCTGGTTAAGTAGAAACAGAGACCGCGCCCAAATGATCAAAAATCGTCACCGAGAGAGAGAGAGAGAGAGAGACAAAAAACATGTGGATTTTTTAGGGAATGTACAGTACACCTGCAGGGGTACTGTAGGTGATGTACGATAAACCAGGTGAAGTAGGTATCAGCAAAAAAGCCAAGGCTTTAGTTGGTTTCTCATATCTGAGGACTACGGTAGATACAGTAACCCGAAATGACTTGTCTACTTTAGCCTATAAATTAGGTACTGTAGTCTACAGTAATCTAAGAGTACAGTAATCCACTTTGAATTAGAGACTGGATTTAAAAAAAAATATGTTAAGATTATTGTAAATCAGGCTACAATAGTCCAATATAGCTCATGAGCTACAGTAATCTAATGCGGTACAGTACTTCGAACCCCAAACTACAGTAACCCCTAGGGATACCCCCAAACCCCTCATATCACATCGAATTAGCAAACCTATCAATCCATATCCATCATGTTTTCATTGTTTATTATCTGTTGTCAACCACACCCAGCTACAGTACTCTTATGGGACTAGCGAGGGGTACTGTAGGTACCTAGAGGAGTACTGTAGGTACCTAGAGAGGTACTGTAAATGCCTACAGTACTCCTTGACCCGCCAGGTTTTCAGTTGTTCCTTTGGTGAACATGGAAGGTTTGATGGAATGATATTTGCAACAAACTTTCTAGGACTGAAAGGGGTACTGTAGGTACCTAGAGGTGTACTATAGGAACCTATGGGTGTACTGTAGGTACCTAGAGGTGTACTGTAGGTACCTAGAGGTGTACTGTAGGTACCTAGAGATGTACTATAGGTACCTAGGGGTGTACTGTAGGTACCTAGGGGTGTACTGTAGGTACCTAGAGGTGTACTGTAGGTACCTAGGGGTGTGCTGTAGGTACCTAGAGGTGTACTGTAGGTACCTAGGAGTGTACTGTAGGTACCTACAGTACTCCTTGACCGCTCAGGTTTTTAGTTTATTCCCCGGTGAACACAAAAATGTTTGATGGAATGATATTTGCAACAAACTTTGTTACACTAGAAAAGGGTCCTGTAAGTACCTAAAGAAGTACTGTAGGTACCTAGAAGAGTACTTTAAGTACCTAGGAGTACTGTAGGTAGCTAGCTACCTACAGTACTCTTTGATCATCCATGTTTTTTCGTTTTTCTCTCTATGAGCATTAAAAAAGTTGGAGTTATAGCAAACATTCCACCAAACTTTCTAGGACTAAAAAAAAGTACTGTAGGTACCTAGAGGAGTAGGAACCTAGAGGAGTACTGTAGGTACCTAGAGGAGTACTGTAGGTACCTAGGGGTGTACTGTAGGTACCTAGAGGAGTACTGTAGCTACCTGCAGTACTCTTTGGCGCCAATACCGCCTTTTTTTTCGAGTTTTTGAGCGCAAAAAAAGGAGCAAAGCCTTCGACAAACATTCCCATTCCACCAAACCAATTGATATTTCCAACAAACTGATAACAAGAACACAACAAATAATCAGCAACATTCTCTCAAGTGTGCTTTCGCAAAAAAAACACACATTTTTCTCTTTTTTTTCTTTCTCGTCTTTGCTGACCCTCGGTTTTTTGTGGTGTGCGAAAAAAAAAAAAGAAAAAAGTTGGGGCGTAGTCGGGGTTCGATCCTGTGACCTTTTGGGTGGAAAATGTTGAAATTGAGAGAAGATGTAATTTTCACTATTTTTTAAAGTTCTAAATTTGACCTTTTCCGCTGGACATTTTGAAAAGTGGATTTTTGGCGCCAAAAATTTGAAAATTCCATTTTCCCGCCAATTTTTGAAACGTTGATCTTGACGGGAAAAATCCACGTTTCAAATTTTGGCGGGAAAAATCCACGTTTCAAATTTTGGCGGGTAAAATCCACAGTTCAAATTTTGGCGGGTAAAATCCACGTTTCAAATTTTGGCGGGAAAAATCCACGTTTCAAATTTTGGCGGGTAAAATCCACGTTTCAAATTTTGGCGGTCAAAATCCACGTTTCAAATTTTGGCGGGAAAAATCCACGTTTCAAATGTTGGCGGGTAAAATCCACGTTTCAATTTTTGGCGAGAAAAATCCACGTTTCAAATTTTGGCGGGTAAAATCCACAGTTCAAATTTTGGCGGGTAAAATCCACGTTTCAAATTTTGGCGGGAAAAATCCACGTTTCAAATTTTGGCGGGTAAAATCCACGTTTCAAATTTTGGCGGTCAAAATCCACGTTCCAAATTTTGGCGGGTAAAATCCACGTTTCAAATTTTGGCGCGTAAAATCCACGTTTCAAATTTTGGCGGGTAAAATCCACATTTCAAATTTTGGCGGGTAAAATCCACATTTCAAATTTTGGCAGGTAAAATCCACATTTCAAATTTTGGCGGGTAAAATCCACGTTTCAAATTTTGGCGGGTAAAATCCACGTTTCAATTTTTGGCGGGTAAAATCCACGTTTAAATCGACGTTTTTTTTCGCGAAATTGTGAGTGTGTGTTGAAAACCGAGAGAGAGAAAAGAAACAGACAGTTGCAATAGAGCGCACATGAATCATTATTCCCGGAGTGTGGTTTTAAAAATATATTTTTGAACATCTTATCTCCTCCTTTAAAACTCCAAAATCCCACAAAAATGGCGCCAAACACCATATTTTTAGTTTTTTTTTTTTAATTTGCGTTTTTTTTTTGACTGAAATTCAAAATCTAGAATAAAAATTTCAGATAGATCAAATCGATGAATGATAATAAATAATGATGATGTGAAGAAAAAAAAAGAAGGCGACCGCCTTTTTTTTCTTTCGACCACACCCAATTTCTTCATTTTCTCCTTCTTTTCTCGTTTTTGTTTGAGTGCGCGAAATTTTTGTATTTTTTTTGAAGAACATTTTTTCGAGATTTTGAAAAATGTTCACAAAAAATCTTCAATTTTTTTTGAAATTTTAATTTTTGGGACAAAATTTCGAGATTTCAAAAAGTTGAAAAATGATAGATATGTTTAAAATTTGAATTTTGGCGGGCTGTTTTTGAGTTTTTTTTTGTTGCATTTTTTTGAACTTATTTATTGGGACTTTCAACCGTTGAAAATTGAATTTATTTTGAATTTCCAATTTTTAGTGACAAAATTACTAAAAATTAAATTTTGGATTTAAAAAAAAAATTCAGGCGATTTTTTTTTTGAAAATTGAACAATTCAGTACCGAGAATGAGTTTTTGAATTTCGCGGCAAAATTTGAAATTTTTTTTTCGAAAAAAGTGGGATATCAATGGGTCTCGTCACGATTTTGAGAATTTTATGAAAAAAAAAAACATATTTTGTGAAAAAAATCCAATTTTTAATTTTTAAGTTATTTTTTGAAATTAAAAAATTCAACAACAAAAATGAATTTTAGAATTTTTAAAATTTGGCGGCAAAATCAGAAATTCAAATGTTCACTCAGAATTTTATATTTAAAAATATAAAGTTTTTCATTTTTTTTCGAAAAAAAATGAAATGAGTTTTTAAATTTTCAAATGTTGGCGCGCAAAATTTTTAAAAAATTTTATGAATTAGAAAAAAAATTCCCGCCAAAATTTAAATTTAGAAATTTTCCCACTCAACATTTCCTCCTGTGGCTTTATCAATAACATTTCATCCCTTCCTCTCATCTGCACACTTAGTGTATTGGTAGCGCTCTGACTCGCCAACCCTGAGGTCATCGGTTCGACCCTGCTATACCCTCGATTTCTTTGATTTTCAAAACAATTTTCGTACAAACCCAAAAAAGGTTCATCTAGACATACATATAAACTTTTTACACGCTATTACAAAAATCGTAAACTGTGTTCTTCTCCTTCTACTTTTTTTTGCATTCTCCGTTTATTTTTCCCCTAAAACTACTGTAGATTTCTCGGGGCTTTTTTTTCAATGTTGTTGTGTTAAACAAAATGAAATAAAAAATATAAAACAAAAAAGAGAGAATTTTGTTGGTAAATGAAAGAAAAAAAAAAACGAAAAAACGGGTTTGGGAGGGAATGGAAGGAAGGAAGAAATAAAGAAAGAGAACATTTTGCCTCTATAAACTTTTTCCCTTTTTTTCGCCTTATTTCCCCCCTTTTGTTCCGTCAAAATTGATTGATTTCGTATTTTTTTCTGCGTTTCATCATTCATGAAAGGGTATATAAGTGACATTTTAAACGGCCACCTTGTGTGCTTGCGTAGTTCAGTGGTAGAGTTCTCGCTCGCGGCCCACAAGGTCAGCGGTTCAACTCCCCCACCCTACTGTCTCGATTTTTCAAAATGTTTTATCTCTCTCAGGTTTTGATTTTCAACATTTTCCCAATCAATACAAGTTGTTCTTTTTCTTCCCAATCACATGATAACTTGGTTTTCATGCCTCTTTCTTCTCTCGTTTCCCTTTCTTATCGCATTTCCGTGTTCAATTAACATAAGAACCGGTAAAATACCCTTTTGAAAAATAAATGAAAAAATTCGAACCCGCGGCAAAATCCATCCCCTGACCTGCTGCATGGGGAGCTAGAGCGCTACCACTTGGCCAACTAGCTACATGTTGTTGCTTGCGTGAATGTTATATTTAAATATCTCTCTGTTCTGTGTGTGTTTTCATTTCTTCTATGGACAGTACATCAATTTTTAAAGGTACATAATAATGTATGGGGGAGGACCCTCCTCCTCGTCCACCACCTCGTCGACGACTTCATCGATTCGATCGTCAAGGGAGCGATTATTTCATATTCCCAATAAACCGCTATTATCGATTGATCCGTCTGCTAGAGCTAGTTCACATGTTTATTTATCACCCAATTTTTTGGACACTGGTAAGATTTTGCGCTCTATCGCACCGCATCTACAGTATCCATGTTTCCAGCATCTTCATTCACTTCTGAAGACAATTTATTATCCCATGAAAATCGAAAAATTGAGAATGGCGAGGAAGAGGACGTTTCTCGACGAATTCGAGAAGCCACCCAATCTTTCAATCAGTTCGGTTCACAATTCTATCAAAGTTTTCTAGAATTATCGAAATCCTCCAGCGCCTACGAGCGGTTAAAGGCGAATTCGCTGCGGCGGAAGTTGGAGAATGTAAGTTTTTTACCCTCTTTATAACGGCAATTTTTGTGGGTCATCGTAAGAACGCGTGTGGTAGAATGGTTAGCACGCATGCCTCACATTTTGCCGACCAGGGTTCGATCCCGGTAGGGGGCGGAACATTTTTTTCTTTTTTTTTTCGTTCCAAGACGTCAAAAACCAATTTTTCCCGAGAAAGGCATCCAAAATATTTTGGTTCTTTTTCCTTTTTTTTTGAAAACCTGTTTTTGACGACACACCCCATATGTTAACTTTAGAAGTACACATCTAGATACGTAAGTAAAAAATGAAAAAAATATCCGCGGGCATGGGGAGTCGAACCTGCGCGCTTAAATGCGTCTTTATAATGGGAATAAGCTCATGGCCTGCATCAACATGTTTGGTGGAGTGGTTAACGCGCGTGCCCTCCATTTTGTCGACCAGGGTTCGATTCCCGGTGCAGGCGAAACTTTTTTCTTTTTTTTTTTGCGTTTAAAGAAAAAACGCCGAAAATCGATAAATCTTGTGGGGAACCGCGGTTTTTCTCTTCTTTCCCCTAATCACTATTTATCATCTGATGTCTCCCTTCTCACTTCTCTTTTTGGTTAAAAAAAGAAGACAAGACAACGCCCAAAAATGTTCGCAACGACCACACCCAATGAAGAGGGGTACTGTAGATATTACGGTTTTTTAAAAATAATAATAATAAGGATGATGATATAACAATAATAAAAATAGATTTCTATTTATATACTTTGGGGTGAGGTCTTAGAAGGAAGAAGAGTAGAGCTACAGTAAGACAATCTAGAAGTACAGTAATTAAAAAAGGGGTGTGGCTTAGGGCTCTTCAAAGTGTACTGTATCTCTCAACAAAAACATGTTTTTCAGCTTGGCCCGGATCCTTCCGATGTGGCCACCTCTTCCTCCTCCTACACCACCCACCATCACCATCTCCCCCTCCATCACCCTCTCCACCATCCCACCGCCTTCTCACCATACCGCGCCTCCACCCAATCGCTCTTCACACCAACCACCAGCAGTATGGCCGAACGAATCGAGCAGATTCGAAGCGATTTTTTTGCCGATGCAGGTGGTTCTTCGTCGGGATTCAACACGCCGACGACTGCGTTGGGCGCTGCGTTTCAGGATTTGGATGTGAGGAGTGCGTTTGCTCCGGTGACCCGGAAACCCACGTCACATCTCATCTCGAATATTCTGAATCGAGAAGCTGGAACGGTTAGGAATGTGCCGATTCGTCTAATTCACTCGGCTTCCAATTATGGTTAGCATTTTGACTTTTTTCAAAAAAAAAAAAAAAATCGACACCTGCGTGGTTCGAACTCACGACCATCGCATGAACAAAAAACCAATGCTTTACCACTGCGCTACGCAGCTCCTTATGCGGCGCTGCATCAATGGCAGAGATACCTCTCATTTTTCTCTTTTCAGATATTGCGTCATCGAGTTCGATCGATTCTGGACATCAGCCAAATGAAGAAGATGATGATATCATTGTGGAAGATGCGGATATGGATAGTCCGACGAGTCCAATTGTCAAAAAACAGATGAAAACTGATTATAGAAGTGAGTGATACACAACGAGAAAGTGAGAGACGCAGAGAAAACGTACATATTTTCCAGACGATCCACCTCTGACAATCCAAGTGGACCCCTCCATGATCTCCTCAACATCCGATCTACCCTCATCGATTTCCTCCTCATCTTTCCAATTTCATCCCGCGACATCGTCGCAACAATTCGCGGCGAAATTCGCCGACGCCGCCGAAATGCAGCGACAAATCGACGAACTCACAGCCGCGTCGTGTCTCGCCGTTCAACCCGACGCCGACGGCAACGTTGACCCGGCGCGAATTCGCGAGCAACTCGCGGCGGTTCGCGCCAAAATGAATGGGGTGGCGAGTTTGATTGATGAGGCGCGAGTGGCTGTCGCGACTGCGACACTGCAATTGCCGGATGACACGTCGCTGTCGATGACGTGCGAGCCGTCGCCGAGTTCGTCGACGACCACAGAGTCAGAGACTTCGGCGTCGAAGGAGAAGCGACTACATCAATGTTCGCATGTTGGGTGTGGCAAGGTTTATACGAAAAGTAGCCATTTAAAGGCGCATTTTAGGACGCATACAGGTACGGTATTTAAAGGGACATATTCAATAAAATATTGAAGGGACATGACATATTTTTAATGATACATGTTTGACTAATTTTCGTGGTCCACAAGTTTTAAAAGAACATATCCAATGAATTTTTAGAGGGACATGCTTCACACATTTTAAAGGGACATAATGTTCAACAAATTTTTAAAGGGACATGTTCAACAAATTTTTAAAGAGACTTTTAAAAGAAAAATTTAAATTAATTTTTTTCAGGCGAAAAACCGTACGAATGTGGTTGGCCGGGTTGTGATTGGCGATTCGCCAGATCCGACGAGTTGACACGTCACTACCGTAAGCACACCGGAGACCGACCGTTCAAATGTGCTCAATGCTCTCGCGCATTCTCGCGCAGCGATCATCTATCACTTCATTTGAAACGACACTTCTAATTTATATGTTCAATTCGAGGCCCATTGTAGATATTTAGTTCACATCTTACGGGTTCAAACCTTTCTTTGTTGGTGATATAAAACTTCATCTGAAATAATTACAATTAATTTTCATAAATAATTAGATTTTTATCGTCTTTGTTGAAAATTGGCAGTCATAAGCAATTTGCCAGCTAGGAACATGCTCGCCACAATCACAACGAGTCCAATGATTCCGAAAACAACGCTGAAAACAGAAAAAACAGTAAGAATTATTCAAAGGAACATTATGTCAAATAGTTTGTCGTGTAATTAAATGCGTTGCGTGTACATGAACTTTTTTGAAGACCGTACCATTCCTCATTTTTATTTTCTTTTTTTTTTCTTTTTTGCACGATGTTTTCTGCGGTTCTCAATGTGTTCAGTGAGTTTTTGGGGATTTTTACGTGTTCAGGGGATAGAAACGACTTACATAGCCCAGGTTTCAAAGTGAAAACAGCATTGAAACGGGTTGTCATCGCAGCAAGAGTAGTAGTGGATGAATGAGTCGGTAGGGCAGCTGAAAATTCAAATTTTTGATGAGGAGATTGTTTAGAAAAGTATTGTATGATTTTTCAAAAGTTCCAGTATGAAAATTAGTAGATTTTGTCGTAGAGTTTATGCTTAAAATCCTCCTATGAAATTCAGTTTGTGCAATTTCCAAAAATTATTGAAAAAAATGAAAACAGTTGAAACTAGGCTTCGTATAGAGATAGATTAAAATTATGAAACTTGGAAAAGTTATGATTTTTCAAAGCCAATTTCCAAATTTGTTCGATGTTTCTGAAAAAATTGAATAAAACAAACTGGTTCGATAAATTTCTGAAAACAATACCAGAAAATTTGATGAAGTTATGTTGAAACAAATTCCAGTAGAATATTTTCATTAATCTCAAGCTTTAAAAAATCCATTGACCAAAAATGCTTTTTTTTTGCTGGTTTTTAAAATTACAGAACTCAAGTTAGTTCTAAATTTTCCACAACACTTGATTCACGATTTTTTATTTTAAAAATTAAAAAAATCATCAAATTTCGAAATTTTCGATAAAAATGCAAAGTTTCAATTATTTACAAAGTTTCTATTTCTAAAATCACCTTCGACATGTTAAAAAGTCTGTAACTTCTTAAATTTCTGCTGAAATTTAAGCTGCAATGATTGCTTAGTGAGAATAAAGCTATAAAGTGGAATAATTTTATTCTGAAAACGATTTTTAGTTGTAAAATTCCAAATTCGCAGTGTGCATTTCGTAATTTTTGATAAAAACCACACTGAAATCTGACATTTCAAACTGGAATTGATCTAAGAATTCAGAAATAACATACTCCTCGCCGACAGGCATAATCCCCGCTCCAAAAGGTCCCATTGGATTCATAAACGGGCATGACCAAACGGACGGTGTTGTCGACACTCCCGACACCAAAAATATCGATAGTAAGGATAGAATTTTGATCATTTTTCAACAAAAAAGGAGGAAATCGATTGCGTAACCGACCGACTGAATATAATAACCCGACTGGTTGTATTATATTATGATTTCAAAAAAAAGTTTTTTTTTTTTGCGCGCGCGCATTTCTGAATATCCGGTTTAGGTGCCTCCCGACTTTCACTTTGGACCTAACTGATGATGCATGGCGGGAATTTTGTTGTGGATTTGGGAAAATGGGGATAGTGAGACTTTTGTGAAGAACAATATAGCAAGAATTATAGATTTTTCAAGATTTTAAAAATGAAAAAAAATTTCGCACCAAAATTTACATAATTGCAGCCTGAAATTTTTTACCTGTGAACAGTATGTTTCAAAATTACAACAATAGATGTGTGATAAAGAATTTTAGTTGTTAATTCTACGAATTTTTCAAGAAATTCGATTCAAGTTAGTTTTTCCTTCAAAGTTTTTCCCATTTATGTTTTTTCGAAGTTGTTTTTCCCAAATCTACAAAATTTAAAACGTGGGCTGTATTTTTGAAAAACAAAAATGGCAAGAATCGATAATTCAGTCCCAAGAAACCAAAAAAATGAAACGAAAAAATAATTTTACGACCATGAATTATTATATTTCGAAATTTCTGCTTGATTTTTTCGGATGCTCATTTCACTCCGAGTTTTTGTCGGCTTTTTATAGTAAGATGTGCAGGTATTCAATGCGATTTATTTTTTTGTTAAGCTTCAGACGTTTCTTTTGTTGTTTTTCAGCTTTGGACATCGTATAACTCTCATCACTGTCAGATTCTGAGCACAGATATTCCAAATTTTATAGCCGAATATTGGCCATTTTCCAATTTTTTAGATTATCCTTTAGGTGCAATGTTGGTTTAAATATCACAAAATCCTTTATCCAATTATATCTTTTCCGAATTCATAATACCAACATTCCTAGCTGTTCTATCATTGAGGTCAACTTTGAAACAGTTGTTAAAATAATATTTGTCCAGTCATTTTTTGCTCTATCAATCAAAAAACCACAGTTTTTTTTTCTCTAGTTTCATTTCAATCATGACGCATATACTTTGCTCGTTTGTTTCCCATTTCATTGAGAAACGAATCACATGTTCCATATATTTTTTAATTCAGAAAAAAAAAATGTTTATTGTTTTATCATTTTGAATACAAAACGATCAGTTTCGTGGAGTTGAATGACATATGGTGTTTTATCAGGGTTTAAGTTCTATTTTTGTGGTCTTGAAGTTAGAATCTTTGGTCGATTTTTTGTAAATGTAACCAATTTCAGTTATTGGAAATTTTTGAAAATTGAAAAAAAAAACCTTCATGGGTATTCAAATGATTGATTGCTTCTGGTGTGCATCCTAAAATACTCGTCTCGTCTTTTTCTTTGCTCTTTTTCGAATATAAGATGTCCCATTTTTCACCTAAATCAATAGGAAAAATCGAGTTTCTTGCATAATTTTTATATTTTCTCCTAAATTTATTTATTTTGACTTGAAAATTATAATTTTTCGTAGGAAAACTTTCCTTGAATTATTCAAATGCCATTGAAAGTTGTAACTTGAGAAAATGTAACTTGAAAAATCTGAATTTCAGCGAAAAAATCGAAACATTCCAGTCTGAAAATGAGTAATTTATTCTACAAAATTCCTATATGGATTTCTAAATAAAAGGTGTTCTAGGATAAAATACCTCGATTCGAAAAATTAAAAAATTCAGTCATTGTCTCCTGAAGCTTCTTGATTATCGCTGAAATTGAGTTTGTCATATTTTTGTCTTGCTACCACTGGTATATTTTCAGTTTGAGCTTTCAGCTCCAAAAAACTGAGCCAGCTAGGCTTTCGTGGTTCTTTTCAATGCTAGATAGATTCAAATAACAAAACGTAGCTATTTTCAGCTCCGGAGAAAGCTCCAAGCTACTTTTCAAAAGATCTCGGTGGATTTTGTGTAGATTATCACGAAACAGCTTCGGAGCTCACTTCCAATCCGAGCTAGGTTGGCTCCAGAGTTTCTGTTTCCCTCAACGACAAAAATACACTCTATTTCAATAAATCTACTAAAGTTTGTGTTCCATTTTCATTTTTCTCTATGTCCACCACAACAATAACAATATGCGAAGACCTCATTCTTCCTCTTCTCCTTCTCCTCCTTTTCCTCCTCCCATTCTTTTTTTCTTCTTCTTCTCATATAAATTGGCTGCTGGCCAACCAGCCCGTTCGAATAGTTAGACAAGTAGACACCAAAATGTCTGCACCCTCTCAGTTCACCTATACTGTTTCCGTCGTACTCTATCCGCTACTTTTCTGCACTCTAACAGTTTTTTTGCAGATTTTTTAACGTTTTTTTGAAAAAAAAAAACATCTTTTTTTGGAAATTTTTTTTTCGAAAAAATTCGCGTTCTTTCGTTGACGTCAAAAGTTGGTTTATCAAGAGAAAAAGTTGTCTCTTTTATCAGACCATTCTCGAAAATGTTGGTGGTTTGTACTTTTTTTCGGGTTGTGCAAAATTTCGAAGTGTTCCCAGGTTATCATTAAAATATGAACATTTTTCGGAAATTTAAGGTTTTTCAGTGAATTTCTCGGTTTTTAAAATCCTATTTAAAGTGTACGTTTCAAAATTTCTAGTTAAACGAAAAACGCATTTAAATCGCAATTAGTGAAATCCGCTAGTAATTTCTGAATCGTATGGTATTTTTCAGTTTGAAGTTTTATTTATTCTATTTCCCGTTCTCTCTGCACATATTTGCACAGCTTTACCTTCTTGCATATCAAAGTTTTCAAAAAAAACCTGAAAGTTCAGTTTCAGATCACACATTTTCGTCTGAACTTGTTCTTTGAAAGTCAAACTACATTAAAGTTCATGTTTCCTCATTGTGAAATTCCCGAATCGACTGAAAATGCAAATTTATGTGAAAAATGTTACATTTTATGTCAACAGTGTTTTTCAGTGTTCGGGAAAAACATCGATAAAGTGTTGACTTTCCGGCATTTTCGATTTGAGAACTGTAGCTTTTTTCTTATTTCAAGAAAAGTTCATAAATTTTTAGTATGAGAATCGGGATTTCCAGGTCTAAATTTACAATTTTCAAAATTCTTTTCTTTCGAATTTCATTGTTTCAAAATTTTCATTTATAGAAAAATAGTTAACAAAAGCCAATCAGTTTTTCCCATGCTGAGCTTCCTCATAAAAAGTATAGTTTTTTGAAATTAGAGAGTATTTAACTTCTTGAGTTCTGATTTGTACCTGGTTTTGAACATTTTGATGCTTTCTTATAAATTTAAAATGTTTGGTTTATAAAAAGCCAGCCAAAATGCATTTTTTCCTTTAAAAAATTTTCGTCTTTCATTTTTTTTGTTAATCTTCATTTTATGGCTGAAGCTCCTGTTTAATGCTGACTGGAAGTGTTTTTTTTTCTGATTTTCAGATCGGTTTTATTTTCCAGCACATTGAAAACAAAGCTTTGACCTAGAAATTTTCTGAAATTGGAAGTTTTTTCACCTTTTTCTGAGCTCCGCTTTATACTGAATTTTGAAAGTTTTGGCGGTTTTCTAATAATTTTAATCAGGTATCCACTTTTTCCTTTAAAAAATTCTCGTCCCCTTCTTCGTGAAACCTATGATTTTCATTTTATGTCTGGAATTTCAATTTGAAACTAACTAAAATTGTTTTCCTGATTTTCAGATGGGTTTTATTTTCCAGCCCATTGAAAACAAAGCTTTGACCTAGAATCTGAAGGTCATTCTTCAAAAACTGCTCCATCGAAGCGAAATTCTAGTCCGCGTTAGGCGTTATTTCTAGTCCACGTCCTCTCAATTTTCTTTCTTTTTTCTTTGAAAAAATTTACTTCGAAAGGTACGAACCGGACTACCAATGTCCGATTAGTTTTTTTTTTTAATGTGAAAATTTTCATTTGAAACAGCAATTTTTTTCTCCTAAAATAACTATAGCAAAAATACAAAGTTCGAGTCAAAATTTATTTTGCTCATAAAAATTGTTTCTCATGGAAACGCTTCTCGACCGAAAAATGTCTTCAAATCCAAATTTTATTAGCTTTCCAATTGTCAAACTTTATTCACAGAAGTGTGCATTTTTACGTCGTCGTGTGCACACTCGGCGTTTCCCGCGTTCTTGTTTTGCTCTCAAATTGTATCCTAATCTCTATGTCTCTCCATTATCTATACTATTTTAGTATTAAATTCTCATTTTTTTCAGAAATTCCAAACTCAACACACAATCTACCAAAACCAGAGATAACGTTAACAATGTCTGTGACACAACCTGCAGATTCTGGCGGAACAAATGCTCATCAGACTCTGCAGGTAAGCGTGACCTTGATGAAAATCAACAAAAAAAAAAGAAATTGAAAGAAAATTACTCATTTTTCTGTTATAGGTGGATAAGAATATGGAGGATATCAATCATCAGATTGGATCATGGGCACAATTAATGGAAGAGGAAGATGAAGAGGTGAGCGCTTTTCTAATAAGGGGATCATGTTCGCCGGAGCTGATGAAATTGCTTTTTTGATGAACTCAAAGCTCTGTGCGAAAGAAGAGCTCAAAAATGTCACAATTAGTGAGAAAAGTTTTTTCAAAGATAAGAGAAAAATGATTAAATTCTCCAGGATTTGTTTTGTAAAACGTTGAAGCTTGATAAAATCTTACGCAATAGCAAAATTTTGAAAGAAAAAGAGAAAAAACTGTTTTTATTCAAAAAGTATGCAAATTTTCACCCAGCCTCGTTCTTCCTAAATTCCAATCAAATGAAAATGTTTAATTTCTGTAGAGAATTCCGAAAATACATATCCGAAAAGATATTTCAATATTTATAAGAACTTTTCAATTATTTTCAAGCGCGAGCTCGAGAACAGCGTTCACCCTACGTGATTCCATTGTATTCCAAAAGCCCTTGAAAATTTTCACATATTTTCAGCAGTTTATTGAAGTGAGCCCAGATGAGGATGAAGGAACTGATGAGATTGATGGAGGCGGAGCAGGAGAGACGAGCTCAAAGTCGCCGGAGAAGCGTAAACGTTTACCGGATGAGGCGCCGTTTAGAGTGCAGGTTGGTGCGATTTATCAATTGTAATGAAGCCAAAAATCGACCCAAGTAGGCTAGGCACAAAATTTGAATAAGAAAGATATTCTTGGCTTGAAAACACAAAAACTGAATTTTTAATGTTTTCCGTTCGATATGCTCGAATTTTGAAGTTGTAAAAAATCACTGTTTCAATTAAAATTCAAAACTTTTAATTCTTAGTTTCCGACAGTCCTCGTGGGTTGAAGAAACGGCCTTTTCAAATTTGAAAAATTATAATTTTTGTCGAAAAACACTAATGAATATTCTCCAAAAAAATCTGTAAAAGAAGAAGCATACATGTAATAGGTCCGTAAAAATGACGTGGTGGAGGGGTTGTTATCTGGTGAAAATTGGTGGAGGGATTTTTAATTTTGGAAAAAATTTTGTAGCCTCTTTGTAATTTTAGAAAGCATCTTGTAACTCGTGGTTAATAATAAAATTTTTTGTACATGAATGATTGTAGTATGGCCCACACGAGAAGGAGTTTTGTAAATCATTCTTCATTTGAAACGTGAAAAGACGAGTTTTTAAGGAAAAAATGACCCCGAACAGGATGTAACTCATCGAATATCAAACGTGATAAGCTCATAATTTGCAAAAATATAGCTACTTGCGTCGTGATAATATAATTGAAAAAAAAGCAAACCCCCTTCATATGGTTTTATAACTGTTGTGGCACTTCAAACGAGGAAAAATGAGTTTTTAAGCAAAAAATGACCCTAAAAAGCATGTAACTCATCGAATATGAAACCTCAAGAGCTGATATTTTGCACGAATACTATCCACTGGTTGCTGAACATGAATATGAAATAAAGCAAACCCCCTCCCATATTAGTTTTTGAGAAGTCAAAAAGGTCAAAATAAGTTGTTCAGGAGGGGTCCTTCATTTTCACGGTTTTACCAAGGGTATTACATGTATGAGAAGAAGATCGTCCGGAATTTTCTATCTAAAAAAAATTGCATTAAAATTTAAATTAACCGAAAAGTTGCGGATCTTCTCTGTTTCAAAATTTTTTTCAAACGCTTGGTTTTTAAATTTCGACGATGCGATCGTTTCCTAAATTTTGAAAAAAAAAAATATTTTTGTCGACAAACACTAAACAAAGTCCTTACTTTCTGTTTTTTTCACATTTTGCACTGAATTTTTCAAAAATTATGTAATAGAATGAGAATTCTCCGCAATTTTTTATCTGAAATATGAAATTTACCGAGAAAACTTCAGTTTTCTAACGAGCTTCGATAAAGGTAATTTTCTTCATTCTGACAAAACATTTAATTTTCAATAAAAATTGCGAAAAACTATGTTTTCTTGAAGTTTGAAATTTAGTTGCGATTTTTTAAGATGAAAAATTTCACTGTTTCGAAAATATGATATTTTCAAAGATTTTTATCAATTGGCATTCATTCTTCCAAAACGGATATATCATAACTCAAAAATTGTCCATTAACGATGAAATAATCTTTACATTCCAATCCAGGTCACAAATATTTCGATAAATCACAACGAAGAAGAGCTTTTATACTATTTTGGCGGTGATCAACACATCAAACGTTTCTCGTTTCAACGTGAAAAAGGACGCGCCGAATTCGAATTCAACACCAGAGATGGCTTATTGGCGGCACTTGAACGAGATGAACTCGATTTCCAGACAATCACATTAAGAGTGAGTTTTCCCTTTTGATCTTTTCAGACCCTAAACAAAATTTTTGCAGGTTTTCGCGCTTCGCAACAATGTTGGACGTATATCGGCGAGACACTCGAATGACTACAATTATGGAAGTCATGATAGTCATCGATACAATAGTCATCATAATCAATATCAGAATCAGTATCATCATCATAATAATAATCGGAGATATCAGAATGATCATCGAGGAAGTCATTATAACAGCCAGTCGAGTTTGAGTAGTGATAAAAATTCGAGGAATTATGATAATAAAGGGTACGTATTTTTGAAGTGAAAGTTAAAGTTCAAAAAATAGATTTTTTAAAGCTAATTTGAAGAGTGAATTTATTCAAAAAAAAATTTTTAACTGTCAAAAAAACAAGGTTTTCGAAGTGAACTGTCTTACAATCCTTTTCAAACATAAAAAAGATTTCCCAGTGTGGAGCTGAAATTGGAACCTCTCCTCTTAAAACACAAAAAAGGTCCCCTTTTGAGATAATATGAAGTCGAGAAACAAGTTTTAGATCACAGTAAAGTTGGAAATGTTTAAAAAGTTATCGTTTAACTTATTTTGGAGGAAAAATTGTAGTAAATCAGTATTTGTGGTTGATTCTCATTTTTTCAAAATGCCTACCGGAATGAGAAATCGGCTGATTTTGATAAGTTCGAACCCCTCCCACCCGAAAATCAGAAAATAAATAGAACCCCTACAACACAGCGGATGTCGCCACTTTTATGTATAATACTTTTACCTAAAGTTGTTCTTAAAAGTTTCCTGTTTTCCAGATACCGTGAAAATCGATACTCTCAAAATCACTATGGAACTCTACCTGCTGGAGGGTACCATGACAAACGAGGCGGATTCTCGAGTCGCGGCGGTTTCAATCACTATAACAATGATCGCAATAGTTTTAGAGCTCCTAAGGTTAGTTTGTTTGAAATTTTCACTGTTCCAAGCTTTTTGTATATATTGCAATATGTCAATGTTATCTGGTAGATTGATAAATTTTATTCTTCAATTCAGAATCCAAACTACGAGCGACAAAACAGTGGACCGAATCCACATCAGTATAGAGATCGATATGAGGGCGGTGGAGGAGGTCCGATTCAGAGAAGTGGAAGCTATCAACATCACCGGAATAATGATTATCGACATGGTCCGCCGCAGCCAATCAGGTAGGATTATTGAAAAAAAAACTGGAAAATGCTTGAAATTTTAGAAAATGGTGCATGCTGGAATAGAAAAAATCCGTTTTTTTACTTGAATAAATTGTTAAACATTTGATTTATTTCCAATTTTGACACTATTTTTGCTACATTGAAAATTCAAATCAGGCTTCTCGATCTGAAAACGCGCAAATACTTTCAGTTTTGTTGAATTATGCGATAGATTTTTTAAAATCACAACTAGAAGGCGTATTTTCAAAACAAAAAAAAGCCATTCAAAATATCTTGTTTCAGCTCGCGAAATCGGACTGAATCACACTCGACGAATTTTGATCAATACTCACGTGCTAGTTCGCGAATGTCGATTGATGAAGCTGGAGCGCCAAAGCAGATTCAACGAAAGGTGTCGGCGAATCCGTTTGGCGACGCTAAACCAGTTGATACTTCCACAAAGTTACTGGAAATTGAAAAACGACAGGCGGAAAAGGATCGAATTGAGAAGGAAGCTGCAGCTGCGGCAGCAGCAGCCGCCGCCGCCAAACAATCGAATTCGAATTTGGCCGCTACTGGTGATGGTGGTAATGATGAACAACAACAACAACAACAACAACATCATCATAATCAACAACATCACAATAATCATCATAACCATCATCAACATGGAGATCAGCACAGTAGTAGTAGGCATTCGAAGAAGTCGTCGAAAAAATCGACGTCATCTACGTCGTCTTATCATCATGATGGAGAGCGGAGACCGTCGTTTGATCAAGGAGCGTTGCCTGGAAGTGTTATGTGAGTTTTTTTTTTGTTTTTCATAGGGGAAAGAAGATATCTTATCAGAAGTTTCGTCAAAATCTTGTGTTTGAGCCAAAAAAAAAACACATTAAAACATATTTTTATATGAATTGTGACTGTAGATTTTAAAGAATGTAACAATTTACTGTTTCAAATCTCGTATATGGTTTTTGTGTTTGAAAAATCATCTGATCAATTCATCCATTGACGCGAAGGTGAAGGTTTTTAATTGGTTGTCTAGATCAAGCTTTATCGAAAGTTTGTTTTTATTTCCTAAAAACTTATTCAACACACACATTTCAGCATCAAAAAACGTGAATCCGCCGACGTTGACAAGCAACGAGACGAAGAATGCTCAACGCCACCAGTTGATCCATATCAATATCCATCCAACCAGGATGCCGACAAGCAACATGATCAGCCGCCAACCAACGCGCTCCCACCACCACCTCCATCGTCCAACTCGCAACAACACCATCAGCGATCGGGATCAACCAAAAACCATCAACAAGTTCGACCCAGCACCAAACCGTATATGCCGAAAGGAGGAGTGTTGCAGAAAAGTGCGACTGTTGGACAGATGGAGAATCAGCAGCACGAGAATCAGAACCGGAAGGATAGTGTTGGGTAAGTATTTTCTATTTATGAATATGATAAAAGCAAGCCAGATCACCAACACATGGAGCAAGTCTTGGAATTAAAAAGCCTGAATTTTGAACAGGGAAATTTAAAAATTAAATAATTGAAATTTCTGATATTTTTGCTTTGAAGTTTAGAAAAATTATGAAAAATTTATTTACTGTTTCAAATATTACATTTTAAGAAAATTTCCATTTTTCAATGTTTAATAAAAAAAATTAGATAATCATAAAATTTCTCACAGTATCATCAAGAAAATATCAATTTTCCAGTAAATTCAATCGAAACTACTCGGGTACCGGAGTACGACGGCCTAGTTTCTCTGGAAGCGATGGCGGCGGCGGAAAACAATCGTCTCGTGGCATTATCACCAAAAGAGGCGGACGTGGCGGCGGAAATTCGGGCAACAACTCGACACGTGATCACAAGAGCAATCGGGGAAAACCACAACAACAATCACAGCAGCAGCAGCAACAACAACAGCAAGAGACTAAAAAGGAGGAGGTGAAGGATGTCGAGCAGCAACCAGCAGCTCCCCCACCACCACCAACACCGGCTGAGTCGGTGGTTGAATCCGCCGCCAAGGTGGAGACGCAGAATGTCAAGGAGGAGGAGGTGGAGAAGAGCTCGACGACAGCCGTTGTTGCTCAGAATCCGGCAACACCCACACAGAAAAAGAAGGATAAGAAAAAGGATAAAAAGGTGCGTGTTTTGAGAGTATTTTTAGCAAAACTTGAGAAATAATGAACAACCTCATCACAAATTCTGAATCTGTAATTTTTTTACTGTTTCATGAGTTGTTTGAAACCTTTTTGTTCGTAACTTGACGTTGTTGACTTGACTCTAATAGTTTCGAGAAAAAATGTTGATAAAAGTTACTTTTCAGAATGACTTCCAGCTTTATAGTAAAAAATAAATAAATCTAGTTCTGAAAATGTTTAATTTCCTATGCCCTGCAAAACGGGTGTAGTTGTGTTTCAAAATGTTTATATTCTTAATTTTCAAATGTTTCTTAACTTTCAAATATTCCGCCTATGTATTGTCGGGACGAAAAAAATTAGAGCCTCAGAAGACAACCAATATGGCCTAGAAAATGTCGACAGTACACGTTCCCTCAAAAAGATCAAAAAAAGTTTTGAGTCTGAAAAAATTACTTTGTTATTATCTCTGAAACTTTTCGAATTTTCCTTTATGCGATGTGCAGAGTACAACAAATCACAAAAAAAATACAAAAATTAACGTGCAAAGTGACAATATTTTTTGTAAGAAATTTCCATTGTTTTTACAAAAAAATTACAAAAAAATTACAAAAAACGTGCAAAAAAAAAATTGTGCAAAAACGTGCAAAAAAAAAAAACACAATGGAAAATTGGCAAATTTCTTACAAAAAATATTGTCACTTTGCACGTTATTTTTTGTATTTTTTTTGTAATTTGTTCTACTTTGCACATCGCATAAAAATACGGGGTTGTTTTCTCAAGAATATTTGAACATTTTCTTATTTTTTAATTCGTATCAAATTCAAAATTTCAACTGAAAATAACAATTTTATTTTATTATTAGACTCGAAAACTTTTTTGATCTACCGTAAATTGTACTGTCGACATTTTCTAGGTCATATTGGTTCGCTTCCAAGGCTTTAATTTATTCGTCCCGACAATACGAAACTAAAAAAAAAATGGAAGTCTTGTAGAAAAACTTCAAAGCCTTATTTTTCCAATTTTTGACAATTACTTTGCACATTTTGAAAATGTTGAGATTGTAATTTTTTACTTTTTTAAAACTTGTTGAATAGAATTTGTGAAAACAGTTATGTGATGACGTTAACGCCGTTAGAACGACAAAAAATTTCCAAACCTGAGAATATTTTTCTAATCTAGCTTCAGTGACTATTTTATGAATTTAAAAAATAACTGTTTCAAAAATTTCATATAGAAGTTCTCAGTCATTCAAATATTGCTGCCCTCTTATTCAAATCAGTTTTATTTTATTATCATAATATAATTCAATGTACGAAACTGAAAAAAATAGAAGTTAAAAATAATCATTTCAAAGGCCTATTTTTTGCTGTTTTTGTCATTCCAGGAAACATTTTAAAATTATTAAAAATATTAAGGTTGTAAATGTTTACTGTTTCAAAATGTGTTGAATAGCTTTTGTCAGAAGATTTATGTGATAAGTTCGAAAGAATGCCAAAAAAAATTTGTTGAGATTTTAAATATTTACTTTTTGAAAACTTATTGGATAGCTTTTGTGATAAGAATTATCTGATAATTCAAAAGACGATATTAAAAAAAAAAACTTTCAGTATCTGAGAATATTTCTCAAATTTAGCTTAACTGATTTTTTTTTGAGTTCCAAATATAACTGTTTCAAAAGTTTGATATCACAGCCCATTATTCGAAAAATTGCTTTGATAATTTCGCGGATTCAGTTTTAACCGCTTTTTTATTTGTGAAATTAAATTCCAGTTCGAGTTTTCGAAGTCCTTACAAAATTTCAAAATTAGTTTTTGAAACGAGAAGAATTTTTCATTTACCCCAAATAACCGAATTTTTTACAGAAAGAGTTGAGTCATATGAGTAGCAACAAGTATGCGGCGCTTCTGAATTGTCCACAATAATTTGTTGTTTTGTTCGTCCCAATTTTCTTCTTTCAATTAGTCACACTTATCACTAAACCGAGTTTATTCCCCGTTTTTTTTTCTGTTCCCGGCTCCTCCCAAATTTTTATTATTATTATCATAATTAGTCCTTAGTGCCTTTTTGTTGTATTATATTATGGTTATCTCCCCCCTCTCGTTTTTCTCCTTTACTCTGGTAGGTGGAAATGTTCCGATTTGGTCCGTTTTAAGCCGAATTTTCATTGTTCATTTCTGGTAGGAATCAATTATCCTTTTTTTCCCTCTTTTTTTTTTCTTATTTTACTCTCTAAACTAATATTTATTATTACTCTTCTCTCTCTTTTTTTTTTGTTAAATTGTATAATATATCTCATATTGAGTGCAATGTATATTTTTCAAATTCTCGTTTTTGCCCCCCGTTGTCAGATTTTTCTGCTCCCTTCCCCTTTTTTGTCTTGAAAAATTCCATTGCTCTTTTCTCAGGCGTTTTCTTTTCCCCCTTTTCGACCCTTTTTTGGGATGGATATATACACCGAAATTATTTTTCTTCTTTTTTATTGTAACTTTACTCGAAAATATGAATTTTTTGCCTGTTTTAATAAGATTCGAAGTACGTTTCAGCAAGGAGATAGAAGTTTAATTTGAACATGGACTAGCATTACGATGGAAAATTTTCCAGCTCATTTTTCACTGTTTCAAAAATTGTATACTGGATGTCACGAGATTAGAACCGCAAACAATGTGAACCGCACAAAATGATATCAGAAGAAACAGAAGTCAGAAAGATTCTGAGAAATATGAACTTCTGAAAGAATACATAGACGATGTTGCGCCGATTGAATTCACCTCTTAGAAAATCTGGAAAAATTACCGAATACTGGATGTTGATTGTGGAGCGCGCAATGTAAGAAATCAAAACATGAGATGAGAAGAGGCAGAAGTCAACAAGGCTCCGAAAACAACAACAAGGACGACAACACATTTTGACTGATTAGCCCAGTTTGACTAATTTTCTTTTTTTTTTGTGGTCCAAACTGGTTGATCCTCTTCGCCACGTAGAGGCTCAGTCAATGAAGAGGAAAACGTGGGACAACGTTGGCATTTCTTGTGGGGGGTGAGAAATGCCAACAAGTGCAGAGACAGGGACACGGAGAGTGGGTGGGTGCACATGAAACATATAACATATAACATAATTTTTTTTTTTAAATTTTTTTTCAGGGCAGGAGGTTGATGGCAATTGATGACAGGCATTGTTGTTGAGATGGAACCGGAGGAAAAGGAGCCGAGAGAGGAAGAGGAGGAGGAGGAGAGAGAGAGAGAGAGAGAGAGAGGAGGATGAAAAAAAAAATGAAAAAAAGTAAACTTGCCATCTTACCTTACCTTGTAGATCCCGAAATCGTGCATGTAATCAATAAATACAAAAAAAATATATGAAAAATGAGAAAAAACTTGCCATAATCCACGAGTCGAACTCACCCTGTAAACTAACCTTGTAGATCCCGAGATCGCGCCTAAAATGAGAAAAAAAATAAGAAAAAATAGATCAAAAAATGGAGAAATAAAAAAAAAACATTGAAAATAAGAAAACACAGAGCGCTGAATAGCGCTCAAACCTTACCACATCAACTTCCCCTTCCTAAAACCCAACTTCCCAATCAGTCCCTCCCACCCAAATACCCTCCCCCGCCCCCGTCCCCAAAATCAAACTAAGCTATCAAATCGCCACGTCCTTGATCCAATCCAATCCATCCAATCCAATCCAGCTCGACATCATCTTCGTTGACTTTGTTGATTCTCGCTTTCCTGTCCTTGATGTTAGCGTCTTCGTCGTCATAACCCATGCTAGTAGCTCTGAAAGAAGTACAGTATTTGTCAAAAATCAATGGGTAACAGGCGCTCTGTTGATAATGTCAAACCGGAATTATAAGCTGATTTTGATATCAGAATCTTCTAAGTTCTACGGGTCAAATAAAAAATTCTTAATAGCTGAAAAACGAAACTACAGTAACCCACTCGATGGTAGCGATTAAATTCTGGTTACTAGTACACAAGGGGTTGTTGGACATTTTTTTAAAATCATTTTCTTCTTGAATTAACCCTTCTGAAATTTTCAGCCTAATTTTAAGGTTTCAAAGAAAATGAATACTTCAGGATTCTTTTTCGGGCTGAAATTTCAGAATAAGGAATTGCGTTCCGTTAAAATGAACAACAGGAGGTTGATCAGCGTCAAAAAATCTATCAGATGATATAAATCTCGTCAACAAATTCCAGAAACTAACCTGAAGAGAGCATTTTCTTCTTGTATTACCCTCCCTATCCCCCGATCACCAGTGATCGGTTTGATCTCGTTGTTGGCCCGGAGTACCCTCTGTAAGGCTCGTGCCGAAGACAGCAACGAAATCCAGTCCAGTTGTCTACACTTATTTCTACATTTCTAAAGAGCCATCCAAAAATATCTCACTTCCATTCATTCATCAAAGTATCACCATCCCCCAGGTGGCCACCTTCAAGTTTTGCTTTAAATTTCAGTACGGAAATGAGTTTAATATAAAAAGCAAGGGATGGATCCACAATGACTAAGCCTGGTTGTGGTCGCATCGAGTAGTTGGAAGTGACTATCGATGCTAGAGAATTTGAGAATATATAAATTTATCGATTCGAAACGAGCTCTCGTGTTTGAGAACTCAAAAGAGGGCTTGTGTTTAAGTCCCCTGAAAGTGTATAGACTGGACTGGACCCGAACCTTACAAAGGGGCCATTAGCTACCATATTCCTTGCGAAGATTGGTGGCTCCTGAAAAAAAATCAATAGAAATAATTTAAAAATTATGTTGAAACTTACATGGTCGTGGTTATGTCTTGCCAAGGTGCCAATGATTGGGACCTTCGCCACCTTCGTTCCCATAGTTGTCGTATGGATGACAAATGGGAGCCAACACTGATCCAATGAAGTTGTGATTTCCACCAGCTCGAATGCACCAAGTATAGCTCTGAAAAAAAAGATGATTTTGCCTATATACTATCCATGACAATCAACTAACCTCAAGAGAGCATTGCCAAGCTGCTCCTTCTCCAGAACAAGCGGTACCGAGAAAGACACAAAAGACAGAGAACCCATGAGGAACTCCCAATCATGTCTTCAGGGAGCGACTTACTGTATAACAAATCTTCTCCGTGTGAACTGGCTGACAACGAGATAAACTCGCTAGCACGTTTCTACCGAAGTAGATCGTATAGTTCGGAGGGGACAGGCGGGACCGAGAAAGACACAAAAGACAGAGAACCCATGAGGAACTCCCAATCATGTCTTCAGGGAGCGACTTACTGTATAACAAATCTTCTCCGTGTGAACTGGCTGACAACGAGATAAACTCGCTAGCACGTTTCTACCGAAGTAGATCGTATAGTTCGGAGGGGACAGGCGGTACCGAGAAAGACAATGAAGGACAGAGAACCCATGAGGAACTCCCAATCATGTCTTCAGGGAGCGACTTACTGTATAACAAATCTTCTCCGTGTGAACTGGCTGACAACGAGATAAACTCGCTAGCACGTTTCTACCGAAGTAGATCGTATAGTTCGGAGGGATCCAGGCATTGTTGACCACTGTTGAGCATGAAGTTGGCGTTGTTGAGCATCCTGAAAATTGGATCGATATTAATTTTCATTGGAATGTTGACCAACTAACCATTATCCATTCCACATTGTTGAGAAATTGTTGTTGAGAAGCATCTGAAACAATTTTCTTATCACTGCAATCACATCGCTATATTGTATCAACAGAGATAGCGCAGTGGCAGCGCGTTCGGTTATAAATCGTGAGTCGCGGGTTCGATCCCTCTCAGGGTCATTGTTTTTTTTTCAGAACTTACCTTGTTAGGGGAAGAGGAGAAGAATAAACCAACAATGAAGAAAAATATAGAATGAGACAGGCCACAACTAATATGACCCCAAATGATGAGGTCCACTCCGGCTCCGCCCATGTCCGATTGACCCCGCCCGCTGTTTCTTTGGTTGTTTCGTTGTTTGGTTTGCCTTTGGGAAGTCAAAAGGTGACTTTTCTTTGGTGTACGTGATTTTTTTGAATATTGAGACAAAGAAAGTGCGGGTAAACAAAACATGGTATACTATACTCTAGTTTAGGCCGGTGTCCAAAATAACAACAATAAAAATGGTGTGAACACCTGTCATCACTTTCCCTAGACTATAGTTTTCGGATTTCAAAGATCAAAGATCTACTGAAAATCCGGAAGAACAATTTCATTTATAACAATGATAACAAAAATATGCAATATGTAGAACAAAATCTGAAAATTTTGAAAAAATATGAATCAAATTTGGGTGACTTTGGTGGGATCGATATCGTCGAAGAACAGTGTGTCGAAAACTGTGTCGGCGAAATCCGGATAATATTGGCATGCGCGAGTGCAGTCGGGTTGGAAATTGCATTCGATCAGTGTTGGCTTAATCTTGTCTGAAAATGATTACCATTGTATACATTTGTGAAAATTTTAATAAGAATTTGAAGAAATTCAGTTACGTGAAGTTTTTTAGTTTAAAAATGATATTTTAAATCCATAAGAACAAGATTTAAATGTTCAAAAAAAAACTATTTCCAAGATTGTATATAAAGTTTGTTTTTTGCCAACTACTGTTCACAAGGTAGATATTTTTCAAAAAATTTTATTCATTCAGATCATTGAGATATATAAAACAGAACTTCAATATGAGATTTTAATGATATTTTTTAGTCCCCAAAGAAGTGGAAATGTTATTCAATCGCGTCCCCCTATAATTTACATTTTAATGCCTAGGGGGTGACTAAGGTTAAGGAGGGGTCCCATAATTTTTTTCTGGGGTACCAGTAGTGCCCTGAACCCATTTGCCAAGTTTGGTT
>LR549000.1:0-32356 GCA_900536415.3 Caenorhabditis sp. 38 MB-2015 | reverse complement strand
AGCAGTCCCTCTCAATTTCACAGCAGTCCCTCTCAATTTCACAGCAGTCCCTCTCCATTTCATAGCAGTCCAATAGTCAATCAAATTCCTCTCACTGTTTCTATAAGCATCGGTGGTTCAGTGGTAGAATGCTCGCCTGCCACGCGGGCGGCCCGTGTTCGATTCCCGGTCGATGCAACTATTTTTTCTATTTCAATGCTTCATCGAATAAATCAAAAGTGCTTGTAATGTATAACATACTTTATCCTATAAAAGTGTGGTCGACCTCACATAAATCGCGCCTCCCAGCAGCTGACTAATGAGTTAACCATTTGTTCCTCTTCTTCTTCGTCACCCCATCCCAAAACAAGGCCAATATTAATGGATGCAAAATAATCATAAAATTTGCAGTGTTTTTTGTTTTTGGCTTGACACTAATTTAGTTTTGTATTACCCAGGTCGTTAAATTAGAAGAAATCGATATCGAACATGACCTTGGATATATATATATTTGTGAAGGGACGAGTTTCGAGCGGGAGCCAGGCCATTTTTCAAAAGTATCAATTGGGAGCCGACGAACTGGATGTGCAACTGACAAATTGATGAAATATTGCGGTTGAAAAATGAGAAGAAAAGATCAGAAAATCGAATTAGAAAGTAGTGGATGTATAATTGGGGAGATACAGTATTCTTTGGATCCTTTAAAATTACTGTGCATTTTGTCGTAGACTCTGATGTTTTAGAGTACTGTAATAAAGTTAGATGTGCAGATTCCTTGTAGTACTGTAGATCTGATTGTCAAAGTAAGTTCTGGAGCCAAACTCCTTTGATTACTGTAGTTTTCGGTTTTTCGAGAATGTGTGCATTTTGTCGTAGACTTTGATGTTCCTCGAAATAAGTAAGATGTGCAGGCAGTTAGGACTACTGTATTCAACTCTCCTCAACGCACTTTGGATATAATATTTTTTAGATATATTATATTTTTGTGCTCTTTTCAAATTTATTTATTTTTTTCACATTACAATTTTTTTTAATTTGTGCATTTTGTCGTAGACTCTGATGTTTTCTAGTACTGTAGCTTTCTGAAATTGGTTTTTTAAGCTTGGAGTACTGTACTTTCCCCCAAAAAATTTAATTTATAAATATTTTCGAGTTTTTAAAATGAATTTAGATGTGCAGGTTCTTTGTAGTACTGTAGTTTTGATTTTTTTTTCTTTCTTGAGACTGTGTGCATTTTGTCGTAGACTATGATGTTTTTTAGTTCTGTAATTTTTTGGAATTTGTATTTTCAATTTTGGATTACCATACTTTCCCCAAAAAAATAAATTTATAAATATTTTCGAGTTTTTAAAATAAATTTAGATGTGCGGGTTCTTTGTAGTACTGTAGTTTTTGGATTTTCGAGGATGTGTGCATTTTGTCGTAGACTTTAATGTTTTCTAGTACTGTAGCTTTCTGGAATTGGTATTCTCAATTTTGGATTACTGTACTTTCCCCCCAAAGAATTGATTAATGAATATTTTCGAGTTTTCAAAATAAATTAAGATATGCAGGCTGTTTGTGGTACTGTAGATTTGATTGTTAAAGTAAGTTCTTTCTCAAAAATCCTATGATTACTGTAGTTTTTGTATTTTTCTTGAGAATGTGTGCATATTGTCGTAGACTATAATGTCCCTCGAAACAAGTTAGATGTGCAGGCAGTTAGGATTACTGTATTCAATGCTTTTGAGAGTAGGCTTACTGTACTTCAAACTAAGATCACAAGCTTTACGTGCGTTGCGGTCTTGCGTCGCGTGTTCTCTTAATAGTAGTAGTTTCATACATATTCCCACCGACATTTGTTGTTCCTAATTCGACCAAAAAATATGACCTTTTCGAGAAAACGAAAAAGAGAATCATATCACCTTTTCATGTTTACCCAACAAACCGCCGCCGCCTTCTTCTCTTGATAAATTTCGAAAAAGAAAAAGAAAAACAGCTGGCTGACAGGAAATCATAAAATAAGCGCGCGCACCCCCAAGGACACCACTTTTTTTTTGGGATCGTAGGAGACAACAAAAAACGAACAATGGATTATATATAAAATATATATAAATGTTTATGTGTATAAATGGCTTGATGAAATTGGGGAAAAAGGAGAGGAAGCATGTTTGTGTGTGTGTGTGTGTGAAATATATATTATGTAGACATTTTTTATGGTCATGTAAAGGGAGAAGGAAAGAAAGGTTGGGGGTCGAATTGACAAATATGGGTATAGGGGTTCTAAAATAGGGTTCTAAAATGGGTTTAGGGGTTCTAAAACGAGTAAAGGGGTTCTAAGATGAGTAAAGAGGATCTAAAATGGGTTTAGGGGTTCTCAAATGAGTAAACTGGTTCTGAAATGGGTTCAGGTGTTTTAAAATAAGTGTAGAGGTTCCGAAATGGGTATAGAGGTTCTAAAGTGGCTTTAGGAGATTCTAGATCGGTTTAGGAGTTCTAAAATGGATAAATTGGTTCTAAAATGAATTTAGAGGATCTAAAATGGGTTTAGGGGCTCTAAAATCGGTTTAGGGGGTTCTAAAATCGGTTTAGGGGTTCTCAAATGAGTAAATTGGTTCTGAAATGGGTTCAGGTGTTTTAAAATAAGTGTAGAGGTTCCGAAATGGGTATAGAGGTTCTAAAGTGGCTTTAGGAGATTCTAGATCGGTTTAGGAGTTCTAAAATGGATAAATTGGTTCTAAAATGAATTTAGAGGATCTAAAATGGGTTTAGGGGCTCTAAAATCGGTTTAGGGGGTTCTAAAATCGGTTTAGGGGTTCTAAAATGGGTAAATTGGTTCTGAAATGGGTTCAGGTGTTTTAAAATGAGTGTAGAGGTTCCAAAATGGGTATAGAGGTTCTAAAGTGGCTTCAGGAGATTCTAGATCGGTTTAGGAGTTCTAAATTGGTTCTAAAATGAGTTTAGAGGGTTCTAAAATTGGGGTCCCAGAAATTTTGGTGTCCTAAAATGAGTTTAGGGGTTCGAAAATGGGTTTAGGGGGTTCTAGGAGAAAACTAGAATCCGGTAATATACCTAGAAAAATGCAAGAATGATAGGGATCCAAAAAAAATCAGAGTAGCTTCTTACATTTCTTTTTTTGACTATCCGTATTTTTTAGCACTTTCAAATTTTGTTCAATCAAAATTGTGGATTATCTGAAAAATTCTGATTGCTGAAGCCTATTTTCCAGTTTTTTTTCCATATTTTCAAATGGAATTCATTAAAATCAGACAACGAAAAAAAGCTGTATTAAATTTTATCTATTCTAAGTAAAAGTTATATGGTTTTTGAAACGTAACATTTCGAGTTTCATTTTTCAAAAAAATAACTTCTATGAGAATTTCGAAACCTATGTTTAACAGGTTCCTTTTATTATGAAACCTATTTTTTGGAGTCCTGATTTCGAAAAAAAATTCAAATTTTCAACTTTATACCATTTTTAAGGTTAGGTTCCCCTTAGGTTCTCTAGTCATATTTGAAAATTCCAGGTTCCAAAATCAAAGCACATTTTTCACCTGCTCATTTCCTTCTCCCATATATGTCCACATTTCAATCAAAAAAAATTTTTCAGAGCTTCTCAAATTTAATTGGATATACACACTCAATCAAAATATCCCCAAATTTTCCATTTTTGATGAATTTCGGAAACAAATTACGGTAGCTTTTATATTAGAAGGAAAAAAAATTTCTGAATTTTTTTGGATGAGGGGATTTGCACTTTCTCTAGCTCTCTGTGCTCTCTCTCGGAGCCAACTACTTGCTCTCACTCATCAATTTATTCACATGTTACTTTATTTTTCGTGATGCTTTATTTGAATCTGAAAATGCTCATTTTCAGCCAGATTCAAACCAAAAATGGATTTTCGCCAAGCTTGGGATGCTACAGATCATAGTGTATTCGATGTGCATATTCTCAAATCCAATCAAGAATTACAGGATTGTCAGAAGTTTAACATAATGTTGATATTTTTGGCGATTTTTTTGGTGTCGGCCAATTTGTTCACAGTGGTTTATTATAATCGGGCAAGGATTCTGAAGCATTATCGATCGCGTTTTCGCAGATTGCAACGGGAGGAATCGGACTCCTCGTTTAGAGCAGGTATGGCCTAGAAAACTAAATTTGTGGTCCAAAAATCTAAAATCCTGAACCGAGAAATGAAAAAAATCCTCAATTCTTGGCCTAGGTCACATAGAAATTACTGGATATGGCCTAGGGGCCTCAAAATCTGCACTAGAATTGTATTTTTGACCAAATAAAAAGAAAATGTGCTCCAAGCTCTTAGGCCAGGCTTTTCAGACCCCTGTTTTCTAGTTTTAGGTGTCAAAAATCCACGTTTCCAACCTAGGCCTTCAGAATCCACGTTTCAAATCTAGGCCTTCAGATGCCTTGTTTATAATTTTGGCTCTCAGAATCCACTTTATCAAGGCCTTCAGAATCCATGGTTTCAATCTAGGCCTTCAGAATCCTTGTTTCTAGTTCGGACCATCAGAATCCACTTTTTTAATCTAGGCCATCAGAATCCATGGTTTCAATCTAGGCCTTCAGAATCCATGGTTTCAATCTAGGCCTTCAGAATCCATGGTTTCAATCTAGGCCTTCAGAATCCATGGTTTCAATCTAGGCCTTCAGAATCCATGGTTTCAATCTAGGCCTTCAGAATCCATGGTTTCAATTTAGGCCTTCAGAATCCTTGTTTCTAGTTCGGACCATCAGAATCCACTTTTTTAATCTAGGCCATCAGAATCCACGTTTTCAACATAATCTAGACCTTCAGAATCCACGTTTTTGACCTAGGCCTTCAGAATCCAATTTTCAAATCTAGGCCTTCAGAATCCATGGTTTCAGCCTAGGCCTTCAGAATCCACGTCTCCTATCCAAAATCATGGCGTTGCTCATTTTTCACCAAAAAAGAGCTGCACTTGATTTTGCACCTATTTTAGGTCCAGATTTTCAGACAAAGGGGTATTTGGACACTGCAAAAATCATGAAAACTTTCATTTTGCATGAAAATTGATAGGTTTTCACTTATTTTAGGCCCGAAATTGAATGAAAAATATCAAGAAATCCTGTGTCACTCAATTTTGGACCTAAAATGGAACCTGGGGGGGGGNAAGAGAGGGCGGGGGGGGGGGGGGGACCAGCTCTTTTGAAAACCTTGTTGAAACTCTTTTTTTCAATCCCTGGTGCAAATGCGCTCCAATGCTATCATCCAGCTCTAGATTCTTTCGGAACCTGAAAAATTGATCTAGAAACCAAAGATATTCTCTAATGATATCACTTTTCCAGCTCTCAACACAACCGAGCTCAAAGGATAACACATCAATTAACAAGCAATTCAAAAAATAAAAAATAAAATTTTTCTTCATTCTTCACAATATATTTCGATTCAACAACTTGATAAATAAATAAAACGTTTTGTTATATAATTATATCTGCTCACTAAAGAGCATATTATCATTATTATGCTTTTCATGACTTGTCATTCGACGACGCATCAGCCACCATTTTGGCGAATACCGTATTCTTGTCGGCCATCAAATTATCAGGGGAATCAAATTCTATTATAGAACCCTTGTCAAGCACCATTATCCGATCGTAGTCCATGATGGTGTTCAATCGATGAGCAATTGTGAACACTGTGCAATCTTTGAATTCAGTTCGGATAGTTTCCTGTAAAAATAAGGGGTTGTTGGAGTTAGATATGCTCGGTGCTCATTCTTAGGTGCTCATTTATTAGGTGCTCATTTCTAGGTGCTCATTTTTAAATGCTCATTCTTAGGCGCACATTCTTAGGTACTCATTTCTAGGTGCTCATTTTCAAGTGCTCATTCTTAGGTGCTCATTCTTAGGTGCTCATTTATTAGGTGCTCATTTCTAGGTGCTCATTTTTAAATGCTCATTCTTAGGCGCACATTCTTAGGTGCTCATTTTTTGGTGCTTAATTTTAGGTGATCATTTTCAGGTGCTCATTTATAGGTTTCAGGTGCTCGTTTTTAGTCGATGATTCTTAGGTGCTCATTTTAACTGCTCATTTCTCTTACCTGAATCAGCGAATCTGTCGCAACATCGACCGCGGCTGTCGCCTCATCCAAAACGAGAACTTTCGTGTGACGAAGAAGAGCACGAGCCAGGGCAACAAGTTGACGTTGTCCGACACTAAAAATGTTTTTTTTTTTGATTAATTATTAATGCATGGTTTTAGGACTTCTCCAAAACGGGGATTATAGAAGATTTTTGAACGTTTGCAAAAAAAAAATGTCATGTTTGTGCATTTTGCAGAGCTTCAATTTAGAAGAATAAAATGCAAAGAACGATCAAGGGGATCAAGAAAATAAGTAAATACACTATTGACGACAACAGATTAACCGAATATTTTCAGAGAAAACAAATCTGGAAGCTGCGAGTTATCTGAGAAACTTTCGAAAGGAAGCTGGGTCTCAAAAAATGGCCTAGAAACCCAAAGGCTCAGAAAATGGCCTAGGAACCCCAAAATTTCAAGAAATGGCCTAGAAACCCAAAAGCTTAGAAAATGGCCTAGAAACCCAAATGACTATGGGATGGCCTAGAAAAACCAAATCACAGAAAATGGCCTAGAAACTTAAAAATATAGAAAATGGCCTAGAAACCCCAAAACCATAAAAAATGGCCTAGAAACCCAAAAGCATAGAAAATGGCCTAGAAACCCAAAACCAAAGAAAATGGCCTAGAACCCCAAAACCAAAGGAAATGGCCTAAAACCCCAAACCACAAAAAATGGCCTAGAAACCCAAAGGCTCAGAAAATGGCCTAGGAACCCCAAAATTTCAAGAAATGGCCTGAAAACCCAAAACCATAGAAAATGGCCTAGAAACCCAAAACCAAAAAAAATGGCCTAGAAACTCAAAAATATAGAAAATGGCCTAGAAACCGATAACCTTAGGAAATGGCCTAGAAACCCAAAACCATAGAAAATGATATAGAAACCTTGAATTTACTAGAGATACCCTGTAAACCGAAAATTATAGAAAATGAACTTCAAACCCTAAATATACTAGAGATATCATATCATTTAAACTCGGTCTAGAACTACAAAAAATTGAACGTTAATAGGTTTTTTTTTGAAGCCTGAAGCTCCTTGAGCTCACCACCAAATCGTACCTCAAATTCTCTCCAGCCTCACTAATCGCATACTCCAACCCATTGCTCAATCCCATCGCAAAACTCTTCAAATGTGCCAATTCCAACGATTTCCAAATCTCATCATCCGAATACGTCGAAAACGGGTCCAAATTGAAGCGCAATGTTCCGGAGAACAATACGGGGTCTTGCGGAATAATTGTGATGTTGCTTCGCAAATCGTGAAGACCGATTTCGGATACATCGACGTCGTCAATGATGATTCGACCATCAGCCGGTTCGATCATTCGGAAAAGAGCGAGAGCGAACGATGATTTTCCTGGAAAAATGAGCATTTCCGATGGGAGATTGAAGGATTATCAAAATTCAAAATACATCACAACATTTCTCAACTCACCATCATGAAAAAATATACCTAAAAATGTTCATAAAGGGGATTTTGAAGGCTAGACATTTTAGAAATTTCAACAAAATCGAAAAATTGATTCTAGATAGTTTTGGAGCTCGGTTTGAGCATTTTTTCAAATTTTAACAGGTTTTCTGCTGTAAAAAATGGATTCAAATGGGCTCAATGAGCTTTTTTAGAAGCTAAAATGTGATATTTTGTTATTTTTTACTTGAAAATACAGAATTTTCAAGTTTAATGGGCTCATTTTCAGAAAAATAATGATTTCTGCTGTTAAAAATAGGCTTTTAGTGGGCTCAAAGAGCATTTTTACAGGATTAAAAATATTATCCGTAATAGGCTGTTTTGAGCACAAAATTGAGCCTAAACTTTTTTTGGCTTACATAGTTTCGAGTGATTATTTCTGATATATTAAATAGCCGTCTAATGGGCTCAATAAGCTCTTTTTTCATTTTTTAGTTTCAAGATTTGATAAGTTATAACACTTTTCTGTAACAAGCATAGCTGGTTTCTGGTGTTAAAATAAGCTCTTTCAGAAGCTCAGAAGTCGAAATCTCTTCGTTTTTTCCTTGAAAATACGGTTCAAGGCTTATATTATTATTAATGGATTTAGTTTTGAGCACAAAAATGTGCTCAACTATTTTTTTTGTCCAAATGATTTCGGATATTTTCAATTTTTGGCAGTTATTCGTTTAAAAAAATTGATTTCTGATATTTCAAAGAGTCGTCTAGCGAGCTCTTTTTCTACATTTTTTTTCAATTTCAATTTTTTTTGAGATTTGATAGGTTATGACACTTTTCAGTAACAAAAAAAATTGGTTTCTTGTGTTAAAAATAGGCTTATAGTGGGCTCGATGAGCTATTCTACAAGCTCAAAAGTAGAAATCTCTTCTTTTTTACTTCAAAATGCTAAGTTTTAAAGTTGAAAGCTGTTTATAATTTTTGAAATGAAAAAAAATTGAACTCATCAATTTTTTGGCTCACATAATTTCAGATGGTTTCAACTTTTGACAATTTTACGCTAAAAATAATGGTTCTTACTGTTAAAAATAGGCTTATATTGGGCTCGATCAGCTATTCCACAAGCTCAACAGCAGAACATTTTCTAACTTTTGAAAAATCTAATCTCGTTTGCTGAAAAAGTGGGAGTAATTTCCTGGAATTTGGACTAAACTTTAGTACTGCTCATTGTATTTTCGGAATAATAACAATATTTTTGAAAGGATTTAGAATCCCTATTTTGCCTTTCTCAAAGTTCTCAATTTTCTGAAAACGCTCATTCACTGATTTTTTTGGTTTTCAGTCTTGGCTGAAAATTTTGGGGCCTAATTTTTCCAAAAATATTGTTAAAAAATGTATAAAGTTCACGTTTGTCGAACTTTTCGTTGAAAATACAATTTATCCTCAATTCCAGTTATATTTAGAAGATATTACAGCAAAAAAAAAGAAGATTTTTTTAAAGTTCAATTTACGTTTCAAACTCTGGTTAGGGTATTTTTCAAGAATCGATACATTTGAATAAAATACTCACCAGCTCCAGTTCTTCCAACAATTCCAATCTTCTCTCCGGCTTTTACATCTGCCGAAATTCCATGCAACACAAGATCCAAACCCTCTCGATATCTCGTCGAATATCCATCAAACTTGACAACTCCATCAGTCGGCCATCCTTTTGATACTCCTTTTCCCTCAATTCTCCATGGAGCTTCGTTCGGCGTGTTCGTATATTCATCAACTCGCTCAACTGATACAATATTCGCCTCAATTTCCGAAACTTGTCTAACCGCAAAGTTCAACACCTCAGTAATCTATAAGCAAATTATACATTTTTTTATGGATTAAATTGAGCTAGAAAAAAGGAGCTTACATTCAAGGCATATGAGATCGAAACTCCAATAATTCCCGGTTTTGTGATCCAACCAAACTCCTTCGACAAAACAGCGAACAAAGCGGCGAAGAAGATCTGAAATTGAAGAGTTATGGAGCTGAAAAATGAATTCTTGATTCTTCTTACAATGCAGTTTCCGACAAGTTCAAGGCGCACAGCTAACCACCGATTGGCGACAAAACTCGTGTAGCGGCATCGGATGAACGTGTCGACAGTGTTTCCAGAATGTTCGCAGAATTGGGGCACCTGCAATTATATGGCTAAATTACTGTAGATATCGTGACAAAAAAATGGTTTCTGGTGTTAAAATGAGGCTCTTTCAGAAGCCCAAAAGTTGGAATCGCTTTCTTTTCCTTGAAAATACGGTTCAAGGTTTATATTATTTTTAATGGATTTAATATTCGCAGAATTGGGACACCTGGATAGATTACTGTATTTAAAAATCAGAATCTGACAAAGAAAATCAGGAAAACTTTGATCTTTACTCACAATTCTTAATTTTTTACAGTAATTTTAATTTGTTTTGGAAAAAAGGCTTTAAAAATGATACTTTTCGAATAATCCACGTCAGTACTCAAAAGCCACAGTAATCTAGAACCTACAGTAGTCTAGATACTTAATTAGGCGAATATGTTGATTTATAAAGAAGCTACAGTAATTCATAACTTACAGTAATATAGAAGCTATAGTAACCTAGGATCTATAGAAATTTAGAAAGATCTTCTACCTAGAACCTACAGTACTTCAGAACTCACAGTAGTCTAGAAGAATTATCAAACTAATTTACGTATTATTGATTGTAAGAAGCTAGTTCATGATCTACAGTAATATAGAAGCTACAGTAATCTGAAACTTACAGTACTCTAGCAGCTTCATTAACCTAAAATTTACAGTAACTTAGAACCTACAGTAGTCTAGTAGCTTCATTAACCTAAAAGCTACAGTAGTCTAGTAGCTTCAATATCTTAAGACCCACAGTAACTTAGAACCTACAGTAGTTTAGTAGATTCATTAGCCGAAAACCTAGAGTCATTTAGAATCTATCGTAATCTAGTAGCTTTCTCACTCTTTACGGTATTACTGTATAAGCTAAAGTAATGCCGTAAATCGAGCTCATAAATAAAAAATACAGTAGTATAGTTTAAAGGCACAGAGAAAAGGTCTCACCGCGCTTTTCTGATCCCCCCATACCTTATTAAAAGCCCGAATCGATGCTGCGCCTTGAATCGTCTCGCTAAAATGCGAATAAATCGGAGATCGATGTACACTTTCCAACCGTCTCAATTGTCTCGATGTCGGCACATAGAATCGCTGCAAATTCGCTCATTTTCAGATGATTTTAAGGTTTTGTTCTTACCAAGAAAAACATATAAACGATTCCAAGTGGCAAAATAACAATGGCGAATAATGGGGTGGATATGATGATTACCAGTAATGTGAAGATTACCTAAAAGAGAGCATTTTTGGAGCTTTGGAGCACAAAGAAAAGAGCACAAACCTGTAGAGCACACATGACGAGATATCTAAAGTTTATCGGCATCATCATGTCAATAGTTTCAATATCCTTCGCGCAACGATTCAGAATTCTTCCAAGCGGCGTAGTATCATAGAAACTCATCGGAGAACGCAACAAATTATGGATAAGTGGTGCGTGAAGATTCTTCGACGCTCTTTGTCCAACAAAAACCAATGCGAAAAGTGCGAAGAAGAAGCAGATGACTTCACTAAATCCCAACGCCGCATAAATCCCCAATCTCCATCCAACATCCATTGGATTCGGCGACGGATTTTCTGGATCATTCTCATTCGACCACGCTGACAACCAGAAACTTCGCAGAATATTACTTGTCATGTTAAGAACAAACATAACGAAGAACGTAATAAATAATGAATAGGTTCCAGCTTTGACGTAGAGTTTATAGGTTGACACAGCCACTTTTCCTTGCGCAACATGTTCTTTTCCAATAATCTTATCCTCTTGTTTCTGCGATTCGGAGAGTGCTGTTGAGATTTGTGATGTGAATTCGGGCGATTTACCAGACCTGAAACAAAAAGTTTTGCACAAAAAAAAACAAAATAAAATAAATTGCCTCCACACGGGATTGAACCGTGGACCTTCTGTTTACGAGACAGACGCTCTGCCACTGAGCTATAGAGGCGATGGGAAATAGGGCGTTTTATTTTGTTAACTATTTTGGAAACATTTTATCATATCAAAAAAAATATTTTATGATTTTTAGAAAAAAATCATTTCAGCTTTGTTTGGTTCTAAAATTGAAAGATCAAAAGTTTATTAAAAATTTAATTTTCAGTATATTTTGGCTTAAAATTCACCGGGTTGTCTACAAATTTTGCCAAAATTCTAAAATTTTACGAAAAAATCATCAAAATTTCACGATTTACACTTAAAATCAATATTTCAGCACGTTTTTCGCTTTGTTTCGAAGGAAAATTGAAAAAAACTGTAATTTTTAAAGAAAAATTGATTTTTCAGTATATTTCGGCATAAAATTCATCGGATTATTTATTAATGTTGCCAAAATTTTAAAATTTTACAAAAAAAATTTTTATAAATTATCAGAATTTTCAAATTTAAATCTAGAAATCCAAGTTTCTACACATAATTCGTCCAAAATTGATAAAAACTTAAAAATGTTCAGCAAATTTTATCTATAGATAAGACACAATTCCGACAACTTTCCCGTTTTCAGCGCGTAAAATAGTGTAGACAATAAAATGCATTGTTTCTCGTTGCCTTTATAGCTCAGTGGCAGAGCGTCTGTCTCGTAAACAGAAGGTCCACGGTTCAATCCCGTGTGGAGGCAATTTATTTTTTTGTTTTTTGAATAAAGGGCATTTTTTGAGTAAAATTGGAAGATTTCGGGGGGAAAATATATCAAACTATAGGTTTTTGGAATCAGATAAACATCCCGTTATTTATTTTTGTGAATTTCAGCTCTAAAAGTTCTTTTTTGGGGAAAAATATATCAAACTATAGGTTTTTGAAAGGTGATTAACATTATCTAGTTCATTTTTTGTGATTTTGAAGCTTTACAATAATCTAGTATTGTTTTCGGAGAAAAATGTGCATGTTTTTGAAGTTAAATATATCAAGCTATAGATTTTTTGGACAGGTATCAACATTTCGTAGTTAATTTTCACGATTTTGAAAGCTAAAAATGTGATAATTATTGAAAAAAAGCTTTTCGGACCAAATTTACGTTAAATATGTCAAAATATAGATATTTGGACGCTCATCAATATCCCGTAATTCATTTTCACGTTTTTGAAGCTCTAGGGTAACCTAGTATTGAAAACAACGCAAAAAATATGGAAACTGCTGGAAAAAACTGTGAATTCTTATTTTTAAAATCCTAAAAACAATATAGTAGAATGAGCTGAATGATATTTTGTATAGTTTTTGGTGAATTTTAAATTTTTTCTATGTGAACTTCGTGGATCTTTTTTTTTATTTTTGAAAAAGGGAATTTCGGAGAAAAAATGTGCATGTTTTTGGAGTTGAATATATAGGTTTTTGGACAGGGATCGATATCCCGTAGCTAATTTTCCCGATTTTGAACACTAAAAATGTGATTTTTTACGTTGAATATGTCAATATATAAATTTACTACGCTGAACAACATACCTTAATTTATTTTTGTGAATTTCAGCTCTGAGAAATTGAAAGAAGTAGGTGAAACACATTTTAAAGACGTGGTAAACGAAAAAACGTGACAATTACTGCAAAACTGCAACTTCTCGGATCGAAAATGATAAAGACGAGATATTTAATATCGTTTTTGGTAAATTTTAAAGGTTTTTTCAATTTCACTGTGTAAATTTGCGGGTGAAACTCATTAAAGTAGAAAAAAACTCACACTTCCTTCATATCCTTCTTCATCTCCATCACAATATCATCCGGATTAATCACTTCCTTATCAACAATTCCCAAGTCACCCTCCTCATCATCATCTTCTTCCTCACTCGACGATTTATACTCCTCCAAAAACTTGTAGAATACTCCCCTCTTCTTCATTAACTCATCAAAACTTCCCGATTCTTCAATCGATCCCTCGCTCATCACAACAATCTCATCAGCAAATTTGGTGAATGTCAATCCATGGGTGACAAGGATTCGAGTCTTCTCCCGGAGGATTCCATTAGGTCCAATCACTTTCTCGAAAATATGCCGTCCTACATGAGAATCTACTGCTGATAATGGATCATCTAGCAGATAAACATCAAGATTCTGATAAACCGCGCGAGCCAAGGAGACTCTAGCCTTCTGCCCTCCTGATAAATTAATCCCCTTCTCCCCAATCTCCGTCATATCTCCAGCGGGTAGAATTTTGATATCCGCCTTCAACGCGCATGCAAACAACACTTGATTATACCGTTTTCGATCAAACGGTTTACCAAAAGTGATATTATCCCTTAATGTCATATTTTGAATCCACGGCTGTTGTGGTACATATCCAACTCTTCCTGTTAACCCGATTCTTCCGCGCAGTTTCGTCATTTCGCCGAGCAACGCGTTGAGCAAGCTACTCTTCCCTGCTCCAACTTTGCCAACAACAGCGACGAGACTTGCTCGCGGAGCATTCATCGAGATTTGCTCGAGTGTCGCGTGCGTTTCATCACTCTCATCCCATGTTGCTGTCATATTTTGGACAGTGACAGCGGTTGGTTGGCGATCAATGTTATCCGAACGTTCTACAGATTGCTCGTCGAGTTCTTCGCAAACGAGGAAATCCTTGAGACGATCATTCGAAACAATTGCCTGGAAAATAGAGGATATTTGAAGATTGGTGGGTTACTGTAGAAAAATTGTTCGATCTTTGAGAACTTTGAGATTTTTTTTGATTTTATAATCGGATTAAAGAAATCTGGTTTTGAAAATAGAAAATGCAGGTACTGAAATTTGAAAAATAACATTTAGTTTTACATAAAAATTTGCGGTGAAACGTAGATCATCTATTTGAAAAAAAACAACTTCTGAAAGTTTCTAGAATTTTTTTTCTAGTTTTCTATTATAGTTTGACCTGTAGAAACCGATTCTGGCATCGAGAAGTCAATTTTTCCGATTTCTGGGAAACCCCCGATAACTTTTGAATACATAATCCGAATCGGATTATCCGATTGTAAGAATCTGGTTAAACGTATTTAAAAATTGAACTTCTGAGATTTTTTAGAATTTTTTCAAGTTTTCTATCATAATTGGACTCGTAGAAATCAATTCTGACATCGAAAAGTCAATTTTTCTCGAATTTCGAGAAATTCCAGTCATATTTTGATTCTTTAATCCGATTGTAAGGGTGAAAAAAACAAAACATCTGGTTCTGAAAATGTGTGGTGCTGAAAATAGAAAAGTACAGCGATTAACGTTTGAAAAATAGTACATGGTTACTGTAGACCGCTTACTTTCGGTGTGTGAGCAGTTAGAACCTGATTCTGACAAAAAAATATGCAGAAAATTTCTTCTGAGAGTTTGAAATCGGATAAATGCGACAACTAATGTCAGAATCTGGAGCGAAAAGTATTTTTTAGAAACCTGAAATTTAATTTTACATATTTCAAATGCCCCTCATTGAATAATTTTTTGATTTTCGTGTAACACCCTGGTGAAACGTAATCGAGAAATAAACTTAAAAAAATTTTTAAGATTTTTTCTATTATAATTGGAGCCGTAGAAACCGATTCTGATATCGAAAAATTTAAAAAAAATTGTTCTTTCTATCAAAATTGTCAATTTTCTCCGATTTTTGAGAAATTTCCCGACATTTTTCGATTTCATAATCCGATTGTAAGGGTGAAAAAAAACGCTAGCAATAAATTATTTTAATATTTTGATAAAAATCTTGTTCTGAAAACGTGTGGTGCTGAAAATAGAAAATGCAGCGATTAAAGTTTGAAAAATAATAAGTAGTTTCATTTTTCAGTGTATAAAGAGCTATAATCTGATTCTGACATCAGATAACGCTGAAAAATCTGAAATTATCAATGGAGCGCGTATTATCAAATTTTCAATTGGATAAATGCGACAACTAATGTCAGAATCTGGAGCGAATAAAATCTGAAATTACATTTTACATATTTCAAATACCCCTCATCTAATAAGATTTTTTTCTCTATTATAATTGGACTCGTAGAAACCGATTCTGATATCGAAAAATGACAAAAATCCCTTTTTTAAATCATATCAGGTTTTCAAAGGAGCCGTTTTTTTTAAAGATTTTCAGCTGTTCATTGAGAAATACGTTTCAAAAAGCTAATAAAGAACTTTTTGAGATTTTTGAATCAATTTGTTGATTTCCGGAGTTCTCTCGACCAACCTGTACAGCTTGGTTAATCAACAACGCAATCATAGTCATCGGCGATCGCAATTGATTGAACAGCGCCAATGAGACAAACGCAATCTGCGGTGTCAAATCATGCATGGAGCTTGACAAAACAAATGTGCCAAATGAAAAAAGTGCTACCAAGAATGGCGAAGCCGTGTTGAATGAATCCAGCACATTTCTAACCATTGATGTCTTCTTGATCAGGAGCAACTCTTTGTTTCGAATCTGCTCAATGTGTTGTTCCATCGGTATTTCCCACGCATACAACTTCACCACCTTGATACCATTGAGCACCTCATTCACCATTTTCGTCCTCTCGTCTTTCAACTTCATCTGCTCCATTTGCCATTTTCTAACGAGAATTGAGGAGAAAATGTTCATGGGCACAAAGATTATCATGATAACAACTCCAGGGATTGCAGAATAACCCAAGGTGATGAATAAGTAGACAAGGGCAAAGGTTATTTGATAGGGACAACTCCAGAATTGTTGGATTTGTGGCGTGATCATTTGGAATCGCTCCACATCAATCGCCATCAAATTCACAATTTCTCCCACTGTTTTGGTTCTTCTCGCCGAATTCGAAAGAACCAACGTCTTCTTATAAACCACAGCTGTTAGGGTTGTTTGGAGCTTGGTTCCCATTCTGAACATGATATAGAAATATCCATTAAGAATCAGCGAGCGAATTTCAGACGATGCGAACATTAGAATACTCAACGCGATTCCCTTCCAGAAAACGGCATGATCCAGCGAAACAAAGTTCAATAGCTCTCTGTAATTCAAGAAGGATGTATATATCTACAGTACTTTTATAGACTTACTGTAGCAAGAAAGGGCTGGCAAATTGCATGGTATCGGAGGTGACTTTGAGGACAGCGGCGAGAAGGAATTCCCATCTGAACATTTGGAAGAGGGTGCCGATGACTGATGGTTTGGGAGGTCCTTTTTCGTCAGAATCTTTGTTCCATAAACTATTCTCCTCGATGTATTCTGAAAAAGTTGAGGTTCAGCTAGAATGCTCCAATTTTTCAGGTTTAGTGCCAAAAAGCTACAGAGAAGAAACTTTTGATTTTTTCATCAAATGTTTGAGTTTATAAATTTTAGGACCCAAATCCACGTGGTTTTCAAGTTTTCAAAACATTGAGTGAAGAAATTTACGTGGAATATTCAAATTCCTCAATTTTAAGGTCAAAAATCGACGTCAAATATTCGAACTTCAAACTTTTTTTCTGAAAATACACGTAGATATTCGAACTTTCTTAGCTTTTGGCGTAAATTTTCCAATTTTTTCTGTGAACGTATCAAAGTCGTGTCCAAAATATGAAATTCTCAAAATCTACGTGGATATTCGGAAATTTTGTTTTGATTTTATTACCAAAAACGGTATAAAATATTTGAATTTCAACATTTTGGGACCTAAATTCACTTGGAATGTTCAAATTTTTTGAATTTAAAATCTGATTCGACGTCAAATATTCTGAAATTCTGACGTTTTGGGCTAAAAATACACGTAGAAGCTGTGAAATTCGGTATTTTAGCATCAAATCTAAGTGCAAATCTTGAAAATTTCTAAATCTACGTAGATATTCGAGAACTTTGATTTTATTACCAAAAACGACATAAAATATTTTACTTCAAACATTTTTGGAACCTAAATCTTCATGAAATACTTTTTAAATTCTTGATTTTGAAATCTAATTCGACGTCAAATATTCCGAAATTCAGACATTTTGAGCTGAAAATACCTATGGAAGTTTTGAAATTCTCAAAACCTACATGGTTATTTGGGGAAAATCTTGATTTTATTAACAAAATCGACAAAAAATATTTTACTCTAAACATTTTGGGACCTAAATTCACGTGGAATGTTCAAACTTTTTAAATTGAAAGTCTAAATCGCAGTCAAATGTTTTAAATTCTGACGTTTTGGGTTAAAAATCATCGTGGATTTTTTGAAATTCTGAATTTTAGCATCAAATTCATTTTCAACACCTAAAATTCTCAAAATCTACGTGAATTTTTGGAAAAAAATCTTGATTTTATTAACAAAATCGACATGAAATATTTGATTTGAAACATTTTGGGACCTAAATCTACGTGAAATACTTCAAATGCTTGATTTTTAGCGTCTAGTTCATGTAAAATCACTAATTTTTTTTAGTTTTAGGGCCAAATTCGACGTCAAGTATCTGAAATTTGGAAGCTTTCGGCTAAAAGTACACGTGGAAGCTGTGAAATTTTGAATTTTAGCATCGAATCCATGACCCACACTTGAAATTGTTTAAATCTACGTATATAGTTATTTGGAAAAAAAATCTTGATTTCGTCACTAAAAAAGACAGAAAATATTAGACTTTTAACATTTTGTTTTGGGCTAATCATACCCGTGGAAGTTTTGAAATTCGAAATTTTAGCATCAAATTCATTTTCAACACTTGGGATTCTCAAAATCTACGTGATTATTTGGAAAAAAATACACATGGAAGTTTTTAAATGCTCAATTTCTATTTTTAAATTTTGCTAACTATATTTTCGACACTTTTCAAGTTTTTGAAGTGCATTTTTCATTTTTTTTTTTCACTTGAAAAGCCAAATCCACGTGGATTGTTGGAGTTTTTTGAAAAATTGCTGTCAGAAATCTACGTGGATGGTTGATAATGTTTGAAAAAAAAGTATTTCTATCACTTACTCAATCGTTTGGGCTCCCAAAACTGCTCCCACATTTCATAAAGATGCTCAGTCTTGCTCCGTTCGCTCAACTCATACACATCCTCCAACTCCAAATCTCTTTTATATCCAGTATACGGAATCTTGTTGAACCACCACAGTGTTAATCGATTCAAAAACGATGACTGTAATTCGGGGCTCGGATTCACGGCTCCCTGCTTGTTCACATCCTTCTCAGCGCGTTTATCCGCCCAACAAAGGGCGATGGTGTAGAGCGCCAAGGCGGAGAACCAGAGAACATAGGAGATCGAGAGGGGTGTGGTGACACCAACACGACACCATTGATAGAATTCTGGAGCGCCGCAGACGAGAAAGAGAAGGGCGGTGAGATGTTGAACACCGGATGTGACAACGCCACAACGCAATCGGACCAAGTGGAGGAAAAAGGTGGCGACCTGAACAAATCGGGTTTGTAGTTTCAGATATGTATCACTTACAAATACAAGAACCCAGAAGAATGGGTAGATGTAATAGGCTGGTGCAAATGATGTTGAGGAGAAGATGATATAGCACCAGACAAAGAATGAGTCGATGGCAAGGAATGCACTACATAGCTGAAATAATTTGGGCTTAAACTCATGAAAATCTATGTATGATTTGTTTAGATTACTAAATTTTAATAGTTTTAAAGTCACTCAGTGACTGGAATTGGTGGGTAAAAACAGGTTGAATTTGAAATTTCTAGTTAAAGCGTCAAAAATGAACCAAGAAAATTTAAATATTCATTATTTTTAGGTTAAAATTTAGGTAGAATTTTGAATTTTGCAGTTTTTCGATTAAAATTCACGCTGAGCACAGTTTTTTTCTAGTTTTGGCGTTGAAAATGAACCAAGAAAATTTCAATTTTTATTATTTTCAGGTTAAAATTTAGGTAGAATTTTGAATTTTGCAGTTTTTCGATTAAAATTAACGCTGAGCACTGTTTTTTTTCTAGTGTTGGTGTTGAAAATCACGTATAAATCTCTATTTTAGAAATTTTGATTCGAAATTTCTGTGGAACTTTTGAATTTTCCAGGTTTTTCGTCGAAAATCTAGTTTTAGTGTGAAAAATCAGCGTAAAAAATCTCAATTTTTTAATTTTAAGTTAAAACTTACATGGAACCTCTGAATTTTCCAATTTTTTGACGAAAATTCACGCTGAGCACTTGATCTTTCAAGTCTTGGTTTGATTTTTCTAATTTTCCACTCAAAATGTTTGTATTTTTGAGTTCTAGCATGAAACAAGTGCTCGAAATTTCTAAATCTCTCAATTTTGAAAACAAGAAACCTTTTTAAAAATTATTTTTATTAATTTTCTTGGACTTTTAAGTTTTGGCGTTGAAAATTGGATTAAAGACTACGTTTTTCTAGTCTTGGTTTGAAAAATCGACGAAAAAATCTTAATTTTTGGACGAAAATCTACGTCAAAGCTAGTTTTAGTGTGAAAAATCAACAGAGGATTATTGATATTTTCAATTTTACTCTCAATATTTCCTCGATTTTTCCCCCTTTAAATCCAAAACCACTGAAACATTTGAGTTTTGAACTATCTCTCCTACCCCACACATTTTGACCTGTTTGTTTGAACTCGGAAAATTGTCCCCCGATAAGGTTTTGCATTCATGACATCAAACTGAACTCACCAACTTCAGAATAATAGCAAAACTAAACGGTAGTCTATCAAATCGTTGTGATGTCAATTGACATTGAGCAATTAGAAATGGAAGTGTTAGCAGGAAGAAAAATGTGGGCGCCCAGACCAATACTGTATGTTGATAGCATTCGGATATATTTGGCAAGCCGGTCGTGAACTAAAAATGATTTTTTAAAAAACATTTTTTCGTTTTTTTCAACAAAAAAACCTAAAAACTCACCGGGTTGTCATTCGGCCCGCAAAAATCGGCAAAAGTCATTCCTATATGTCTAGTATATCGATCGTGAGTAAGGTTTCTTTTCCCAAAAGGTGGTTAGAATCTGAAAGGTTTCGTTTTTATTAATTTTTTCAACAAAAAAAAAGAGAGAGAGAGCAAAATGACAAAATTTGGGGAAAAATGTGTGTATTTAAATTCTGATCAGCACTAACCACAAAAAATGATGATAATTCTACAACTGATTCCTGAATTATGCAAATTCCCTAACAAAACATCTATTTGACACAAGTTCAATAGTCCAAATTGATACTACGAAAAAAGGTGTTGAATTCGAAACATTTTATACTTATCACATTGAATTTTGATTATAAATTGTTTCTTATCAGTGACGCTTCACGTTTCTAGTCGAATTTCCGATTAGAAACACTGAAAAGTGTCAGAAAGCGTGTTTTTGCAACGGAAAAAACAACAAAAACAAAAGTAAATTTCGAATTCCTCGAGGACTACACACATCCCATCTTCTTGGTTTTCTAGTCCGCATGTGCAAATTTCTTCGGCCATCTTATTTCAAAACTTTTCTTTCACAAAAAAATGATGACAAAAGTTGGTTATCTTGATCAAGAACACATGCACAGACCACTTTCAGTTATCATCATCATCAAAAAACCAAGTCTCCACCCCTTTACACATATTTTGTGAGCATTTTTCCTTGAAAATGTTCCATTATCTCAAAGGGAAAAGGAATTTAAATCAACGTTTTTCAGCTTTGAAAAATATACCTAATATGCACTTTATTTCCTTTGTAAGCATACACGCAACGCCGACACGCAACGCAAAGCTTGTAAAACTGGCGCGAGTCATTTCTCCAAAAAAAAAGTGTTTTTTGAAATTTTTCATCCTATTTTAGAAAATGGAAAATTTTCATTTTAAAAAATTCGCGTCAGATTCGGTGTTTACGACTTCATACTAGATTTCTTTTTAGTCTGGATACTGTAGATCGACATAAAGATTATGCTATGTCCCTTTAATCATAATATAACCTATTCATGTAGATATATTTTCACCTGTTCTAGTTAGAACTCATAATTCGTTTTATCCCCTTTCGATAAATAAAATAAATAATGTTAAACTTCGAATATATTCCAATTTCTCATATAATTATAATGTCAATTTGTTGGCCATCAATGATACTTTATATTAGATTAATATATTTAGTGACAATTCGGAAAAAAGAGTTCAAATCAACGTTTTTTGATATTATCAGAATGCATGTGAGTTGAATACTTGGTGTATAAAAAAAATGTTCATAGCTGAAGTTCCCATGTAGGTTTAGATACCTAGAAGAAAATCGATAATTCAAATAACCTGCAAGTTTCTAATACACCTGTCTTTAGGCTCTAACGGATATTTTGATGTTTCTTTTGGTTGAACTTGTTATGAGACCACGTAGATATCAAATATATGATATAGTTAATCCAGTTATCGATGATTGGAAGCCACAATTCGAATATTTCCTACTAACCCTTATCAAAAATTCAATGCTCTTTGGTTATGTGGTAGTCGCCTTTAATAGATTCACTATTTTGTATACGAAAAAGTTCCTAAAATCAATGTGGACCCCTACAGTAATCTACATGGTATATATCTTCGAATGGATTATTCCATCAATCCAACTTGTTCCAATGTTCTATACCACTGGAAACCATAACTTCTCTTATATTTTACATTCTGATGGGGGTATTATTTTGAGAGCTGATGCAGAATTTATGGGATTTGATGGTCTTCAGGATCTCATTTTGTCATTAGGCTGCTGTGCCGTGAGCACAGTATTATATATTGTGGTATTAGTGGATTTTTTGAAGAATATGGGGAGCCATATTCGAACCATAAGTATCTCTATCTCTACCAATCAATATTCTGGCGAAACAGTCATCCTTAAATGTGCCATATTCTCATTCCTCTTCTACATTCCAAACGCGGTCAAATCTACGATCATCTACTTTTTCAGTACATCTCCAGCTATTATTAACATAGCCTTTGATCTTTGGTTCTTTACCACTGAAATAATGTGTATTAGCACAGCTTGGAGTTTGCTCTTGAGCAGTCGTTTGCTCCGACAACAAGTTATGCCTCAATTTTTGCGGCCGAAGGAAAGAAAAATTACAAGAAGTGTTTTGTAAGTACTATTTTGGACACTTATTGAAAAATGTGCATTTTCACGTAACACATGATTTATTTTGAAAACCTACAAAAAGTGGGGGACTATGTCCCTTTAAAGTATCTAAAATACAGAAATCCTATCGTTCTTCAAAAATAATCTCATTACAGTCTCAAGTTTAAAAGTAAAGTAACTCATGTTCCTTTAAAATATACAAATACAGTAACCCTATGATCCTTTAATGTATCAAAATGCCTTAATACCATGTACCTTTAATGTATCTAAAATACAGTAACCCCCTATGATCCTTTAATGTATCAAAATACCATAATATGATGTACCTTTAAAGTATATAAAATACAGTAACCCCATGTCCCTTTAAAGTATCTAGAATACATTAATATCATGTCCCTTTAAAGTATCTATAATACAGTAACCCCCTATGATCCTTTAATGTATCAAAATCCCATAATATCATGTCCCTTTAAAGTATCTATAATACAGTAACCCCCTATGATCCTTTAATGTATCAAAATCCCATAATATCATGTCCCTTTAAAGTATCTATAATACCGTAACCCCATGTTCCTTCAATCAATCAATAATTTTCAGAGCCTCGACAAACTATTTTCACGGCTAATCAATAAACGTGTTGCTCCAATTTCAACCCTGATATTTATCCCCTTCCAAATTTGATCATTGTTTTGTATTAGTAGGCAACCAACTGACATCTCAATTATTATCATCCTCATCATCAGATGCCCGGAACCCCGCGAGCAGTGTTAAACGAGCAAGATGTGGCTCCGATTGATGGGCTCAATGCGGCTCATGTAAGTACTGATACTGTAGGGGTACTGTAGAAGAGTGTCCCCTTTTCTAGGTCGATTTGATGTCGTTCCTCGGTCAATCGCACGGTGAGTTGTACGACAAAGTTGTGCAACGTATCGAGGAGCTCGGCGTCAAACGAGATCATTTGACGTATGTTGCGTTTGCGTTGACCGCAGTGTATTTGGTGTTTGGATCGGCGGCGAGATTGTTGTGTAATTTGATCGGATTCGGATATCCAATGTATGCCTCGGTTAAGGTAAGCAAATAATACAATACACCAGATCTTACGACAAAATGCACAATTTTTTGGACCTACAGTAGTCTTTCGAGGGATTACTGTAGTTTCATAGTTTTTTGAAGATACACCATATCTTACGACAAAATGCACTAATTAAAAATATAGCCTTTTCTTTGGCGCTAAAAAAATAAAAATTTGAAAATTTTCCTTATAAAACTGTGCATATTTTCAAAACACACTATATCTTACGGAAAATTGCACATATTTCCGAGAATTTAAAACCCTACAGTATTCTTGTAAACTAGTTTACTGTAGTTTTATCGATTTTTCCAAAAAGAACGCTACATCTGACGACAAAATGCACACATTTCGAAACGTTACAGTAATCCTGATTTTCTGCGGAAACATGGGACTTGAAATACCGAAAGGACTACTGTAGTTCCATTGATTTTCTAAAATACACCAGATTTTACGACAAAATGCACACCTTTTCGAAAATTTGAAAACTACAGTAAGATTTGTCAATGATCTTACGACAAAATACAGAAATCTTAAAATCCTACAGTAATCCTGACTTTCTGTGTTAATAAAAGGATCTTGATTTTCTAAACTACACCAGATTTTACGACAAAATGCACACATTTCCGAAAATTTGAAAACTACAGTAAGATTTGTTAATGATCTTACGACAAAATACAGAAATCTTAAAATCCTACAGTAATCCTGACTTTCTGTGTAAATAAAAGGATCTTGATTTTCTAAAATACACCAGATTTTACGACAAAATGCACACATTTTCGAAAATTTGAAAACTACAGTGAGATTTGTCAATGATCTTACGACAAAATACACAAAAAATCTTGAAATACTACAGTAATCCGGATATTTTCATTGTAAATAAAAGGATTTTTCTAAAATACACTAAACCTTACGACAAAATGCACATAATTCGAAAAGCTACAATACTTAAACCTAATTTTCCAGGCGATTCGAAGTCATCGAACTGATGACGACACAATCTGGCTCATCTACTGGACCTGTTTTGCCGTTCTCAATTTATTCGACTTTTTCTCCGAAGGAATCCTCAAATTCTTCCCCTTCTATTATATTCTGAAGGCGGCCTTCTTGATCTATCTCTATCTACCACAAACACATGGCTCAATTGTATTCTATCATAAGGTGGTCAGTCCAATGGTCACCTCAATCGACATTTTCATCGCTTCGAAAATGGCCTAGTCAAACGAATCCTTTTTTTATTATAACAAATAAAGATGAAAATCAAATCAAATCAAATCAACAAGCTTAAAATCAACAAAAAATTATATTTTCTTACTGTGGTTTTCGACCATTTTGACGCATGAGATAGTTGCGCAACGATTTTTGCTGGTCTCGGAACGATCGTTGACGATTTCGACCGCGAACCTTGTTTTTGACCATGGCGAATACTTTACGCTTTGAATTTGCATCGTTTGTACGACCAACGTGGGGACCCTGAAATGAGAAGAAGGGGGTTATTGAGATTTTCTTGGAATTTTTTATCGTTTTCCTTTTTTTTAACTGGTTTTTTAGTCGAGTTTTTTTGTTGTATTTGACATATTTTTTGACAATTTTATTTTTCTTCGTATTTTTTCACTGTCAAGGTTGTTTTTTGAAAATTTTTCCTGCTGAAAATGCCAAAAATAGGACATTTTCAGGCTTTTTCTGACATTGTTCGTATTTTTTCAGTTAAAAATTGTTGAAAATATCAGAATACAAGTATTTTTTGAGACGTTTCTCAACATTTTTTCCTAATTTTTCACATGAAGAATTTTTTCTACTAAGAAGTATCGAAAAAATCAGATTTTTCAACCGTTTTTCGATAAATTTCGTAATTTTTTATTTTCCTTCGCTAAAAAATACAAAAATAGGACATTTCCAGTCTTTTTTCTGACACTATTCGTATTTTTTCATTTCAAAATTGTTGAAAATAACGGAACGTAAGACATTTTTTGAAATTTCTATGCATTTTTTGACATTTGTGTACTTTTAAAGCGTTGTTCACTTCATTCTCGTGTTTCTAAATATTTTTTGTTTTTTCCACTGAAAAATATCGAAAAAATCAGATTTTTCAACCGTTTTTCGATAAATTTCGTGTTTTTTGAAACTATTTTTATATTTTCAATAATTTTTTTTGAGAAATAAGGAATTTCGATGCGTTTTTTTTTAACATTCTGTGTATTTTTAAAGCGTTTTTCACTACTGTAAGTTATTTTCATGTTTCTGAATATTTCTCACATTTTTCTTTGGTCTTCCAAATTTGTAATCATTATCCTCTCTTCCAGCCGCCACATCAGCCAATCTTTCCTCTTTCGACTGTCTCTTCTTCTTATGGAATTGTTCAATGTCAGATAAACGAGCCAAACCATCAGTCGATTTTTTCCTGAAACAATAAAAAATTTGCATAAAAATCGTGTTTAGGGCGTCAGACTCCATATTTTTTTTTTTTTGATTTTCACATTTTTTGCGATTAATGTATGCAAATTATGACACAAACCACGATCATAGAAACAGTGTTGAAAAAATGACAAAAATTAAAGAGTAAGGGGTTGAAAATAGTTCAAAGCTGAATACAAAAATTCATATAATTTAAAGTCGGTACCTAGTAGGTACTACCTACTGCGAAACGCCGCGAATTTAAAATTTCATTTTTTTTTTGAATATAGAATAAATTGATATTTTCACCTTATATATCTCTCAAATCTACAAATTTTCTTTTTTTTAATCGCAAAAAATCTGAAATTAAAAATTCGCGGGTTTCTTATTTAAAGTTTAATCTGAAAACGACTGAAAATCATTCAAACCAATTAGCTGATATGGTTCCAGATAAAATGAAGTTTTTATTATTGATAATACCTAAATTTATGTAGTTTTTTTTAAAAAGAATTCTGATTTTTTTAAAAAGAATTCTGATATTATCCAGGTTGGGGAACTTCTAAGAATTGTAAAAATTCCTTTTTAGATTTTTTGAGAACTTTTCTTGATAAATTTTTTGACTGAAAATTTCCTAAGCCATAACAAAAGCTTTATAAACTTAAAAAAAAAAAAATTAAAAATTCAATGAAATTTTAATTTGCCAGATTTTTTTTACAGTAAGATGTGCAGGTATCGATTTTAAATGCGATTCACTATTTTTTGAGCTTTGGACTTCGAGTTCTTATTTGAAACACCGAAAATTGAATTTGGGTAGCAGTAAAATGTGTTTTAACTTTTCTGGATATTTTGTGTGGTTCTAACTTTTGAAAATCAGCTAATTATGTAATTCGGGGACAAAAACACGGGACCATGAGCAATAAAACCTGATTTACCACAGTTTATTACTTAAAAATTGGTTTAATAAAAGTTTTCATTGCTCTTTCAGCGTTTAAATGTAGTTTAGAACCTATTTTTCGGCATCATATTATCTCAAATGTGACATTTTAAAGAAAAAAACTAGGAATGGTTCTAATTTTTGTGTATGATATGAGTATTTTTCGTAGAAATCCAACTTTATGTAGTTTTTAGCATTTTTCAAGCCTATTCTGAAGAAAACAGTCCCATTTAATAAAAAAAACACACTCACAATTCCAATCTCTCACTCATCTCCTCAACAATCCTCTCATCCGCATTACTTCTTCCTTTACCCATCTGCTTTTTCAATCTTTTCTCTCCAATCAATTGCTTTTTCAATTGATAAGCTTTGATAGATTTGAAGTCTTCTTGTGTTAGAATACGATCAGTGCAAATGGCTTCAGCCTTCTTCTTCGGGTCTTCTTCTTCTTCTTCTACTTCTTGAACTGTGGTTTCAGATTCTTCTTCTTCGTCTTCTTCTTCCTCCTCTTCTTCATCGTCAACTTCTTCCCATTCTTCATCATCTACTTCACCTTCTTCATCGTCAACCTCTTCTTCAGAATCCTCCTCCTCCTCCTCTGGCTCCGGCTCCTGAATCTTTCTCCTCTTCGCTAGTGGTGCATCATCTTCTCCATCTGTATCAACATCATCCGTATCCACATCAGACACCTCAATCTCGCTATCACTATCATCAATATCACTCTCCGGCTCGGCCGCTTCTTTCTCCAGAATCTCGGCGCCAACCACAAAGTCGTGCACCGTCGGCCGCGCGAATCCACTATACTCCTTCTCCTCGTCATCTTTTTCTTGCGGTTTTCCCCGATCTTTTCTCGCCAACAATTTTGGATTAACAGCGCGGAAGAGCGTGATGAGACTTCTCGCCGACATCGAAACATTCTTATTTTTGTAGGTTTTGTACTCGGCGAGATCGCGCAACAATTCTTCCGTAGCGGCGAATGGACAATTCGCAAGGATTTCGCGAATCGCATTGATTCCGACGGTCATCGCTTCGGGCGAATTGCGATCAGTGACAAAGTTGTTGGCGATGACGCGAAGGAGTTGTTCGACAGTGTCTGGAGGCACCATTTCGTGACAAGCTTGGGCGCCGTAGAGAAGAATTTTTGTGACCTGTAAACATGGAAAAATTAAGTCAAAATATAGAAATTATATTTTCAAGGCCAAAAAAATATATAAAATTTCTGAAAAATGAAGCTCTATGAAATTTGAGATTGAAATTTTTCGAATTTTATTAAATTTCAAACTGAATGTATGATTTTTCGAGGTTTATTATGTTTTTGATTGTTAATTTGAAAATTTCTAGCTTCTAAAAAGCATATTCTGTCTGTTTTCAACACATAATTAGCTATTTTCAACAATTTTCAGGCTGGAATTACTGGATTTTTGATGAATTTTAAACGGAAAGTATGATTTTTCGAGGTTTCTCATGTTTTTGATTGGTATTTTGAGAGTTTCAACGGTTAAAAAGTCCTATATCATCTGCTTTAAACGATTAATTTACTATTTTCGGCGATTTTCAGGTTAGAATTACTGGATTTTTGTTTTTGCACAGTTCAGAACTAACCAGAGGCTTCGAAAATAGAACCTTTGCCCATTCTCAGGGTGAAATTTTTTGAATTTCAATATGAAAGTATTATTTTTCAAGTTTTATCACGTTTTTGATTGTTAATTTGAAAATTTCAAGATTCAAAAAATCATATACCGTCTGTTTCAAACGAAGAATCAGCTATTTTCAGGTTAGAATTACTCGATTTTTGGTGAATTTGAGATTGAAATTTAGTTTTTTTTTTTTTGGTTTAGAACTAACCGAGATTATAAGCTTTCATAATAGAACCCTTGCCCATTCTCAGGGTAAAATTTCTTGGATTTCAAATTGAAAGTATGATATTTCAAGTTTTTCTACGTTTGATCGTTAATTTGAGAGTTTCAGGAGATAAAAAGTCTTATACCTCCTATTTTCAACAAAAAGTTCGGTATTTTTGAAAATTTTAGGTTAGAATTACAAAATTTTTGGTAAATTCAAGGTGGGATTTTAATTTTTGAAGATTCATCAGCTTTTTGAACAAGTTCCAGGATTTTTACTACATGAAATTGAAATTTTTGTGAAATAATCTAAACTGGCTTCATTTCTGATTTTCGAGTGAATTTTTGATAATCTTGTTTCATCGTGGATTCATCTCTCTGTTTTGGTTGTAAATATTTTTATGTTTTCGATTTTTAATTTGAGAATTTCAAGAGTTAAAAAGCCGTATACCGCCTGTTTTTAACAAAAAGTAAGGTATTTTTTGAAAATTTAAGGCTACAATCACTGGATTTTTGGTAATTCAGATTGGAATTTCGTTATTTTTTCAGGATATGGCAGTTTTCAGCTATGGAGCTAGACTTTGTATTTTATTTTGGTTTTCTATTGGATAAATCAATTTTGTTAGATCTTGATTTATTTTGAAGAGTAGACTTCAAAATTCACAAGTTTTTTATTTAAAAAAAAACTCACATCTCTCTGTTTTGGTTGTAAATATCTATGAAGATATGAGTAGAATGACAAAGTATGAAGTCGATGAATACCAATTACCCGAGCACATAAAGCGATGCGGAACAATCTGACCTCAAATTTATCAACCTTTTTCGATTCTAACATTCCAAAGAGTTTGTCAGCGAATTCTTGTGGATCATACAATGATTGGATAGCCATTAGGTTACATTCTCGACTTCTTCCCTCTTTTTTCTGCTTTTTCTTCTTGCTAATCATCTTTTTGGCTCTTTCCATATTTTTTGCTCGTTTTCTGGTTTTCTTCACATGTCTGAATGATGTCATAACTTCTTTCACAGTTTTTGTATTGTCTTCGGCTTCTGAATCGATGTCATCCTCGTCGGTTTCTCCATCATCATTCTGATTTCCTAAGAAGAACTTCATCGATGTCACCTGAATCTTGGGCACTCGATGGAAACACGCTTCGGCGATGACGTTGGCGGTTCGCTCGTCTCTCCAGAATTTTCGACGAAACGCGTCGATGCATACGAGTTGAGCGGCGCGCGCGACGATGGATCGGGAGTCTTTCATTTTTGCGAAACAGAGATTCTGAATCTTTCCGAGCATTTTCACATCCTTCTTCTTGTTGTAGAGACGTTTGAGATGGGCGCTGATTGAGGAGAGAACGAATTTGCGCAAATGTTTGTCTTCGACTTTGACTAGTTCGAAGAACACTTCCATCAATTCGATGGGATTCAGAAGGTCTTGATTGCGAAGAAGCACGAGAGCCTTGCAAAATGACATGCGAACCTGCAAAAATTTCAATTTTTTTATGAGAAACCCGCTTTTAAGCAATTAAAAAGTTTAGAAACGGCTGAAAAATTCAGAATTTCATTCAATATTTGATAAAACATAACTTTTCAGCGCTGCTAAAAATGTCCGGAAGTCGGAATTCCGCCCAACTCTGGTTTATAAATTCAGAACCTAACTCCATATCTGACAAAATCTTATTTTTCGGAGCTTTTTTGACATCAAAATTGAAAGAGAAGTCGATTTTTTAAGAAAAAAAAACATTTTGAGTGAAAATTTCTTATTTCAAACGTTTGTGAAGGTTGAAATCTGTGATTTTTATGTTATTTAACGAAATTTCTCCGAAAAAATTGAACATTTTAATTTTTCGAAAGTTTCGGAATGAAATTTATATTGTATTTAGAGATGTTTTGGTGAAATTAGACCGAATCCAGCTTTCAATTCTAGGAAAATCGAACTCAATCTAGCTCTCCGGATTTTTACAAACATAAAATTTAAAAAAATACTCACATCAGGGTCCAATCCAGCACCTTGCTCCTTCAAAATCTGCATCAAACTATCGGAAAACTGCTTCGACTCTTTCGGATAATGTTTCGCCAAACCAGACAAGAACAAAACTGATTCAATCAACGGCTGCATTTCCATTTTATGCTGTTCTGGTTGCAATTGCAACAACTTCATCGTCTGCACAAAATGATTGAATTGCTCCAAGAATTCCTGAAAAAAATGGGATTTTAAAAGTGAAAAATGGAAAATAACTAACTTCTTTGTAAGATTCGGGATCTTTTCGAATGATTTCCTGCATAAGTCCAAGATTTCGCTCGGACATTGTGAACCGCGATGGGCGGCCCGAATTTGTTCCAGCCCCAAGTGTAGTTGTCATCTGAAAATTTAGTTATTAGTGGAAAACTTCAAAAAAACAATAAATATATGACTTTTAGAGAAACGACGATTATTTTCTGGGAATTTAAACGTTGTTTTAATTTTTAAAACAAGTTCTTATGCTCAAAATTCTATTTTTTAGGTGAAAAAACAATAAAAAACGTATTTTTTCGGAAAAAAATAAAATAAATAAAATTGCCTGCTAAACAGCGCGCATGCGTAGCAACGTTTGTTCGTCTCATATTCTCGAGGGAATTTAAAAACTAATTAGAGGAAGTGGTAAAAATGTCGCCTCAAAAGCAAAGTAGTATTCTTCTTTTTTTTTTTACTATAATGTCAAGTAGGTTTATTGTCGGTATAACAGGAGGCGTTGGAAGTGGGAAAGTGAGTTTTTTTAGGAGAAAAATGAGAAAAATATAGAATTTTTGCAGAAAAAATTGGCTGAAACTCTTCTGAAAAGTGATATTCTAAGAAGTCGAATAAATGTGGATATTTGTCGGAATTTTGAGAAGAAAAATTATGATTTCAAAGTGTTTATTGATAAACCGGTTGAGAAATTGATGATAAAATATGTGATTCACTTGGAGGATAAAATATTATTGGACAGAAGCCAACTTTTTCAAAAGCTTCAGAAATTTCAAGAATTTCATAGAGCAGAAATTCTACCAAATCGAAAATTTGCTGATTTTTATATTGAAAATTTGGAAGATGAAGGTTATGAATACCCAAGGAGAATAATTTTGAAACATTTTTACAGCTCGTGTTCATGAATTGGAGCTGTCCATTTTGTCCCGCCTGAAATCTGGAAAACCTGAAGAATCTGAAGAAGTTCGAAACTACCTTGAAATGTCTGAAAGTGATGTTAAAAATGGGAAAATCCCGAAAAAAATAAGCCAGAAATTTTTCGATTATTTTAAACGTTGAGATAATAAATAAAGATTGAGGTTCATTTTGTTTATTGCTTATTTCTCAATTTCACAGCAGTCCCTCTCAATTTCACAGCAGTCCCTCTCCATTTCACAGCAGTCCCTCTTCATTTCACAGCAGTCCCTCTCAATTTCACAGCAGTCCCTCTCCATTTCACAGCAGTCCCTCTAAATTTCACAGCAGTCCCTCTCAATTTCACAGCAGTCCCTCTAAATTTCACAGCAGTCCCTCTCCATTTCACAGCAGTCCCTCTCAATTTCACAGCAGTCCCTCTCCATTTCACAGCAGTCCCTCTCAATTTCACAGCAGTCCCTCTCAATTTCACAGCAG